>CANUEY010371124.1:0-57035 GCA_948099555.1 Croton setiger
ATAGTAGTAACCATAGCTAGCCAGTAAACCTGTAAGACCGGAATATATCGTCGGTCATAAAGGGATCCGCAGATCAACCTTTTATATGCAGTATTCACCAGATCATTCTGCATTGTATAGGACCCGTAGGTCTTTCTATAACATATTAGACCAGTAGGCATTTCCATCAAATCATAGAGGAAACCGTAGTTTCTCAAACGTGAAATCTGCAACATTAGCAACGATAATCACAACAGCCTTATGTAAGTTCTGCAAACATATGCTTGTAAATCATGTTTATCATATCATATATAATCATATAATCATATAATCACATAACTGGGTTTCATTACCGGTAACAATAACATGGTATAAACATATATCATTTAATCCAGATCACATAACTCAACTGGTCGGATTTCAGTACCGACTCAGGAACCACAAACATAGCAATTCATATATCACATATAACCAATTGACTGGGCTTCAGTACTAGTCCAAACAATTTATCAAAAGTCATATAATAACAATTCATACCTCATAGGTGTTCAGATCTCAATTCCAGTCTTTATATCTCTATATAACATGTTTGCCAATATCACAGAATTCATATCAAACACATATAAGTAAGTGGTCTTAGCACTTACCTCACTGCTGTGTACTCGGGTGGACCTCGGGTTCCTTACCCCGCGCCGCTCGAGAACTCGATGTGCCTATAATGCATAACATAGCAATGATGTTCAAATAATCAAATCAGAAATCCATATATGCTATGATGCGTGATTTCATAATTAATCTCTGTGTTATTTCTGTTTAAAATTAAATTCATAAATTCCAATTTAAAACTTATTTCATATCATAATTGACATATTATAAAACTCAATTTTTTTCCATATAATAATTATAATTAAGAATAATTATAATTATTAAAACCAATTTCAAGTTTAAATAAACCATATAAATAATTAAAACAAATTTCATATTTAAATTCCTTAACCAAACATTTTAAATCTGAATTTTCAGCCTCAAAACGATCTCAAAATGAATTTCTGACATCAAAAACGGATTCAGGACATCGAAATTAGACTGAAAGAGCTAAAACATAATTTATAAAAGTTTTCGGGTCAAAAGTGCAATTATTAAAAATTCAGGGACTAAAATGCAATTGACCAAAAATATACATTTCTGCCCAGAAGGGTTGTTTTGCAACAAAACAGTAACTACAGGAGTCACTCTATAATTTTCGTAAATAAACTCTACTGAACTAAATTGAAAACATGTATAAATTCAATCGGAAGGACTTAAATGCATAAATAAATAAAGTTCAGGGGTTAAAACAAAGTTATACCGAAATTCAGGCACCAGAACAGCAAAATTCCCTAAAACGCATGCCCCTGTGCCGTTTCACTCGCGCGCCCCGTAGAGATCAAAACGCAGAAACTACGTGCGTTTTGATTCCTTCGCAGCAGCTCACCTGCGCGTCTGCAGCTGGTCCCAAAACGCACGCCTAGGGTGCCGTTTTGGATCTTCTTCTTCACCTCGACAGAACCAGTTTCCCCAGCAGTCCCCTGTTTTTCCCGACGGGTATTCCGGCCAAAATTAACTTCCTCAACTAATTTCCCGACCAAAACTCGACGTAAAAAACTTACTCTATCTTCCTACAACCCTTCCCAACAATTTAAAACATCTCATGCACTTATTTTTCTCTCCTCTCTTTCCTTTTTTTCCAATTTTATCGTTTCTGCCCTGTTTCCTCTTCCTCACTGTTTTCTTCTTTTTCCGGCCAACCCGACGGCCCCTTCTCACTTCTAACCTGTTCATCACCTTCCCCAGACACCAAGGAACAAAACCCAATAGGTATTTTGGCTGTCTTCTCTCTTTTCTCTTCTGGTTTCTTTCTTTTTCTTTCTCTCTCGTTTTCTGCCTATTTTTCTGTTCTAAGCTTTTAACTTCTGTTTTCTATCGAAACCCTCACCTTAAATCCCTTAAACACATCTTAAACTTCAAGCTCACATGTCCAGAAGTCTCACTTTACACCTCCAGCTTGGTTAATCACTTAAAACACATAAACTTAACTAAACCCTTTCATTAGGGTTTCCTAAAATAATTCTCCAAAAACCAACTTCACATTTCTGCCAAAACACACATCCTAAACTGGATTTCAGTGTAATTTTAAGGTCAAAATAAATAATATAACATGTGGGTGAATTTTCATAAAAATTGTAATCCAAAAACGAGTCGTCGTTCGATCGGTGCCCTAAACCGACTCCGAATCTTGACGTTTTTCGCGAAACCGAAACCGTACGATGTCGTCGCATGATTAGGGTTCCAAAACTCTTTAAAACATATTCAAAAACATATCAAAACATAACCAAGTCAAAAATTTCATATTTTACGTGATTTCGGCATTTTCCGATCGCACGAGTTCGAAAACCCTAATTAGCTCTGTTCGTGTCTTTCGACGGCAAACGAGCCTATAACATAACTTGTTTTTCTTATTTAAATCATTTATTATCAAATATAAATCATATAATCCATATTTAACTTATTAATCAAATTAAATCATGATGCATTTTAATAAAAATGCATAAAATTTATGAAATGACGTCGGTTTGAGTCCGGGGTGTCACATGTGATGTGCCTGAGCCTCCCCCTTCCACTGATGGCGAGATGCATCAACCTTGCCCATTTTGTATAATTATGGTTATTTAATTTCTCTGATAAGTTTACTGATTGGCTTGTGATTGTTTCTGTGGTGGTAGGTTTCTGAAGATTCAATCGCTGGATTAACTCCAGTAGCTGGCTCACAGGAACTGAATGTTCCATGGCTGCAGTTGTAGATGAACTTATTTCATCCGCCATAGGGTAAGTCCAAGGTAGATGATGAGCTGAGAAAGGTGGTTAAGGTCGTCTGACCGAAAAAGATCAAGGCTCTGATACCATGTTAGCTTGATTGATTTTAGGTTTTAGGGTTTGATTGTAAAAGAAGAACAGTTTTTTCTTATTATTTCATAATTCTGTACAATTGTTTCCTTTTATATTGTTACACAATGATCTTGTAAATTGTTAAAAAGATTAATAAAAAGATTTTTGATTCTTTTTTATTCTCTTCTTGATATGCTTCCTATTCTGTCTTGTTTCCATATTCTTCATTCTTTTATTGAAATACCCAAAATAAATTTAAAGGTAATGAATCCAACCTAACTCGAGGTTAGAAAGGCTATATCTTTTGCAGTTTACATGGATTCACCACTATTTAAATTCTGAGGAGGAAAATATAAAAGATCCTTTTTTAAAAAAAATTTCCTTAAAACCTTCACTTTATCTTTCAAAGGATTAAAAAAGTCATTTTTAATAAATTGGGATTAAACAAACCCTTTCCATAAAGAAAATACCTTAAAAGAGCTCATAACAAAAATAACTACCAAAAACTAATCCAGTCTCATTTCTCATTTAAAAATGAATAACACACTCTCCATATTTAAAAATACTAAATTAAATAAAATTCAAAAATTAATTTAAAAACACATTTTAAATAAAGAAATTAATTTGCCCTTTTATTTATATAATTTTTTTTGAAATTTATTTTTTTCAAATATTTATTTTTATTATAATATTTATAAAATTCACATTTTTCATTTTAAAAATAAAAATAATTAAATTAAAAAATATATATTTTATATTAAATCAATAATATTCAAATTAAAAATTTAAAAATTAACAAAAAAATTTCAAAAATCAATATAAAATATGTAGAAAATTTTTTTTAACAAAATCAATAAATAAATTTTGTACAAAACTGTTATACATTTGTTAAATTCATGTTAAATATATATTTCATTTTAAATGTATAACAATTGTTCATATTGTTTATAAATATTTTTGGCATTGGAATAGCCATTTCATCAAGATAAATATGACCATATTCTTTCATAATCCGTTCCTGTCAAGAAAAAAAGTGTAGTACCAAAAATTTTCACAAATTGCATCTTGATGCATAACTTGAACCTTCTTTTTCAGTTCCACCTATTACAAGTAAAAAATTTCATCAGCAAAATATAAATCCATTAAAAAGCTTCAACACCTATGAAATTAATGCCAATTAACAGATATGAAGCCTGTTCATAAACTGTTCAGAACTTGATCATAAACTTTTCAGAAATTATTCATAATCTATCTATAAAATGTTAACACAATACGCACACAATATTATCATATTAATGCTTGCATTTCTCACATTTAACACAATTATCATCTACTTTATATTCAATAAATATTCAGAATATGTTCAAAGAAAGTTCAGTATTTATTCATAAACATTTTAAAAATTGTTAATAATTTATTCATATATATATATACTAAACTAAATTACTATTTAGAAATACGCATGGAAAATAAAACAGAAACCTAAGAAAAAAAAACAATCTTGGGTTGGATAAAATGCAAACTGTTACAAATAAAATGCAAACTGTTACAAAAGTAAATGTAGTGATTTTAGTATTTCAAAAAATTCTATAGTTAAAATAAAAATATACTTGCAAAAAATATAGGTATTTCAAGTTATAACAACATCTCATCCTTAATTATTAGGAAATAATTCAAAAGACAAACTCTAATAACTGAATGAGATAAAATAAAAATAACCTTGATGTTACCAGAGAAATAACATACCTTATCAGCTGCTGCTTGTAATGTAATATGGTCTCTCATTCACAAGATCTGCATCATACGATATTTTACAAGTCAAAAGCAAAAAAGATCAGTTCATAACTTATTCAAAGAAAGTTCAGAATATGTTCATAACCAATTCAGAAATGGTTCATAACTTGTTTAGAACATGTTTAAAAAATGTTCAAAACATAATCATGACATACTATTTACAAATAGGTACAACATAGAGGACAACAATAAAAATATTACAAATTTAATCAATACTAATTTCAAATGTCACCCAAAGAGAATGAGGTTCAAGCAAATTTATCAAATTCAAGTTTTCAATGGAATTTTGAAATCAACATGCAAACCAGAGAGACAAGACAAAAAAGAAATTACACAACTAAAACATAATTGGATACTCGCAGCTGATTAAAACATGAACCACAAATCACTACCACTAAAGATCAGCACCAGCTAAAGCTCAATAATTAGCAAAATGGCAACACTACTGGATTGCTGCTGCTGCAAATTTCAAGCTGCTATCGTTAGCAGCCCAATCAGTTGTACTACAACTAATTGAATGAGACAATTATTTATTTTTTGAATTATTTATTATTTAATATAATTTGTTATTATTTATTATTAAGGGCATATTGAATTATTTTAAAAATATATGTTATTTTGTTAATTTTAGAAAAAAATTGTTATTCTCTCTATTTTATATGATATATACTTCCTAACAAAAATATCATATTTTCATTTGTGGTGGTGGAGGAAAGAAAAAATCACTTGAGAGTTTATATGAGTTTAGTTACAAACAATATATACATATTGCAGACACATAAAAATCATTTTAGAGCTTATATGAGTTTGTGGAATTCAAAAATCCATCAATACCAAATGGTAAATGTGCATGTAACATGGACATTGATTCCAAATCAATTTCTAACGATTAACCAACCAAGACTTAATAACATGAAGGAGTGAGTTAGGAAATACTAGTCATCGATCTCTTCCATTTAAA
The DNA here is from genome assembly GCA_948099555.1 of Croton setiger. Classification (NCBI taxonomy): domain Eukaryota; kingdom Viridiplantae; phylum Streptophyta; class Magnoliopsida; order Malpighiales; family Euphorbiaceae; genus Croton; species Croton setiger. The sequence goes on from CANUEY010371124.1 coordinate 5,660, forward strand.
TTCTGGTTCCATCACTGTTAACATTGAAATCTACAATACAATATCCACTAGGATCTCTATTTATTATTGGATAAATGTTATATAACTGAGATTATGCTTTTTTAATATTATATTTTTTTAGTCAATATAATATTTTAAAAATTAAAAGATGAAATTATTGATTATTTACATAAATTGCAATAATTGGTAGATTTCTGTATGCATTTCTTCTTTAAAAACAAAAATTTCAAATACTCGAACATATGTCAAATGGTTATTTTAAATGGGCATATTTATCATTTCATCATGTTAACAGATAAACTGAAAGAACCAAATAATGAAATAAGGAAAAAGAGATAGGGACTAAAAATGTATATTATTAAAAATATAAAGACTAAATCATATAATATATTAAAATACATAATTACTATTTTATTAATTAGGACAAAATATAGGGACTAATAACAAAATTTATAATTTCAATCTTTGTTCTCGTTTACTGATCGCAGCCTACTGCACACAGAGAAGGAAACGAGAGACTAATCTGTCGCCTTTTCACAATTCAATAACCAGTTCCTTTGAACAAGCTAAAAGAGGTTACAATTGCCAATTTGTAAAAATAATATACTGGATTAGAGGCGTTGGATCCGACTTGGATTCTATCCTACAGAGGAAGAACAATCTTACTTCGCCGGAATTGAAGCGGTGTCGTCATCACTGTTTGTGCTTCTCGCCGGTGGTTGATGACTTGATTCCTCTGGCCAAGTCGAGATCTGTTCTCGGGCGGATTTAACGATCTGGTCAGTTTAATTACTTAGAGGTCCATGAGTGTCTGAAACGACTTTACACTTGATAGTTTTCTGATTTTATTTTTCAGTTTCTGATATAGATGGATTATACACCGAGAAATGTGTTTGATTTAGAAGCATTTGTTGGAGACTTGACTGTTGAAGATGATAACAGCAGGTACATTTACGATGGCTGTTGGATGCAAGAGTTTTATTTGTACACTGTTCTCTTTCGTTTTTGTGTGCTAAGTAGACTTTCCTTTCTGTTGTTGACAGTGATGAAATCTCATTGGAAGGACTTGAGCAAGAATTGCAGGAATGTAAAAATGATGATGTATGTTTCTTTTATTTTTTTCTGTGCGAAATTTAGTTTTCCGTAGGATTTATTTTCGATTGTTTGTAAAAGCATGAGTTTGGACGCTGAAAGCAATGCACATGAAATTAATTCTGGGTTCAATATCCTTTATATGTTAGTGTCTGTTCTGGTTTATACTTCATATTTCCTTTTCAAAGATTGTGGAGTCAGAAAAGTGAAACCAGCGACTAAAAACTTCAAATTTGCATTTGGCGGATTCAAGGATGTCATGAGGGTGATGAAGAATATGGAATTGCTTTCCTTAGGTTACTCTAGCATGCAAGAAGTGATATTTGTGTAGTCAAATCAAACAGTGGTCTCCCTTTTTGTACAAATTCTATGTGGAGATGCAAGATTGGAATATGATTTATTAAGATTGTATATTAAATCTATACATGCTTAAGCTTGTGAGTAATGCTTACATATGATTTCTGTAATAAAATCTCAACCTTTGTGATGTCTTGCTATGATTGTTTCCTTGACCTGGCTAGTTTCAGCAATTTGTTTTCTTTCCTTGCAGCATCCTTTGAAATTATGAAGATAACAAAATCTTACTTGAGTTGATAATTTCTTTGTTTCATAGGGATCTTCTTAGTTGGTCTGCATTACATTATTTTATCTTTGATATAAATGTATGTTAATTAGTTTTATTTTTTCTCTCAGGTCTGTCATTTAATAGTCTCTGAATTTTGGTTTATATTTCTTATCCACTATTTGATGTAGGTGGTTGCGAATATACTGTCTAAAGGTACAACATTAAGAGACTACACAAAGGGGGTTGAGAACAATTTACGACAAGTTGAATTAGACTCAATTCAGGTCTGGATGCCTTTTCTTTTCTTAATTTAACAATTTTTTCAGTGCACCTTCTACTTAATTTTAGTTTTTTTACAGCTGTGAAGTATTTTCTTCATCATCATGTCATGTGATCTCAAATATATATATTTTTAAATATATCATGTTCTTTAGCTTCAAAGAATTTATCCTTTATTAGTAAGATATCCCACATCATTCCATTCAGAAGGTCATATGAAATAAATCAGTCTTATTTACTAGTTGTGTACATGTTAATAGGTCTTAATGATTCTTTCATCTTCTCTTTTGTTGAAGTCTTTTATATTTGTTTGATTTTTATTCTTTCATGACTTTTGTGATCATCAATATTGCAATTATTTCCAACTTCACAGGATTACATAAAAGAAAGTGACAATCTTGTGTCTCTTCACGATCAAATTCACGATTGTGATAGCATCCTGTCACAAATGGAAATACTTCTCAGTGGATTTCAGGTATATTGGTTCTTTCAGAGATAGAAATGGTTAAGTTTCACCAATATAGAGAATCACAAATTCACCTGAGTTTTGCACTCTAGTTAGTGCACATTGACAATGAGCATGGTTATTTTTATTTTCAATTAAATTAGATCCCAAATTAAATATACATTATGCAGATTATTGGAGTCTTATCTTGTTTGACGAAACTTGAACTTTTATTCTCTTTCTATTGATAGAACTTCCTCATATCAACCAAATAATGTACTTAGATTTGTTTTGTATTTTCAAACCTCTGTAGAAGTTAATACAATTAGTTACCACATGGTCAATGTTTGACTGCACAAAAATTATGATGGAGTTTTATGTTAAGTTAGAAGAATTTTGTACGGTACAACTCTTATTTGAATAGCATGAAAAGAAATGCAGTCATTATCTGAAAGAACAAACACAGGCACATTTTGTATCCTGAACGTGAATATATTTCTTCAAATGTTTCTCTTGGTTCAAGGTATTCTTTTAAGTAGAGGGAGTGAGGAACAAAATAAGATGAACTTGTTTCAGATTAGGTAAAACTATTAAAGGATTCAGTCTCCATTGGCTTCTTTGTCTTGACTATCGCCAATATAGACAACATTCATTAAGCTGCAAACTAAAACCCCTTGTCCTCAACTACACATTTTCCCATCAACACTCGGCATTTTAAAAAGGATATGTGTGGTAGATGGGTCATTTATTTGTTAAATGTATCGCATACTTCCACCACCAATAGAAACCCATTTAGTACCTGTGATTGCTAACCACCCACCAAGAGCCTTCCACTAGTACCCCATCTTCTCATGCAAAATGCATATAGAACTTCGTCACCATTGTGCATTTCCCCCCTCAAGAACTCGCCATTATTTTTATATGTTCCTTGGTTAATATGTTATATTTGGGATAATTATGAATTTCCAAGGGCTGCTTGTTCCTTCTTGCTAGTGAATCTTGTTTTGTTTACATTATTAATATTTCTAGAACTTGCATGCCAGGCTGAGATTGGTTCTATAAGTTCAGATATTAAAATTCTCCAGGAGAAGTCTATGGATATGGGTTTGAAGTTGAAGAATCGCAAGGTATCACTTCTGTTCGAAATGCTTTGTTTCATAAATTCTATTGTTTGTCATATTTGTAATATGTAAATGCTACAAATGCTTGTATATGCGGAGGATGATTATCTTATTATTCTTCCCTATATATACTTAGCACAACAAAGAAGAACCAGCTATCACTATTGGAGTGGATGGTTTGACCAAAATTGGTGTATAAAGGCTCAAAAAACTATGCCCCAGCTACTGCAGAAGAAAAGAGCAGGGTTGGGGAAGGAAAGGAGGGACATGGGATGGGTGGGATGCCTCAGCATTGACACCCTTCGAAGTCTTCGGTCTTAAACTATCATTTCCATATTATACTTATAAAATGATGTTAATAAAAAGAAGATAAGTCGTGTGGAAGGACGGAGAAGCAAAAATGGTTAAGCATAGGTTAGGAAGTTAGCATGCAACCACCATTTTAATATGCAGTTCAAATTCGAACTAGTTCTTTTGCTCTGATACTAATGCCCAATATGAGATAAGAGCAAAACAGCCCCAAAATGTTTCTGGGCAAGAGCGTTAGTTGTAGTTTCATGTTGGAGTATATAAACCATTTTTATAACATATCCTAACTAATGTAGGATACTTGACATGCTAGCTTATAAGGTTGTAGTGTTTCAAGGGAGAGATGGTTATGTTTATCCATATAATTGTCAAAATATTATATATAGGTAAGTGTGTTAAGAGTAATTTTCATTCTTTCAAACTGTCCAGATGTATCCATGGAACACCCTAATTTTTTAGCAAGTCCATAAAAATGACAACTTGAAACAATTGAAGTTTGTTGCTACTGTTATTATTCTAAGCCACCAATACAATGTACTTCTAACTTAGGATCATGATGTTTATAGTTTAAGCTTACTCTGAAGTTGCATTATTTCTCTATTTTGCTCCTTATCCTCCACTTTGTGATTTCATTTTCATTTTCCTGTTAATACTCTTACAGGAAAAAAAGCTTTTTCTCTATGTATTAGCTTTCCTTCATGCTTTTGATACCTGTTCTTCCATGCCTTGTTGTAATAGGTGGCTGAATCAAAACTGGCTAAATTTGTTGAAGACATTATAGTCCCTCCTAGAATGATAGACATTATTGTTGATGGAGAGGTACTCTCTGGATTCATTCATTATGTATTTGTTATAAATTCTGTTCATTTAAGTGTTTCTTGTTTCTTATGTGTTCTCTTCCTGAAGCTTGAGTATTTGCTTCAGTTTGTTAAATGTAATATAGTTACAAGCTAATAATAATTTTTGGTTGCTGAAATTCTTTTATTTAAGGGAGTTTTATGGACTTGAAGTGGATCTAATTTGGATGTAGATTATTTGGCCAGGAAGTATGCTTGTCTTTGCTTTTCTTTTTTTAAGAAAATTATTCATACTTCAAATGAAGCTGTCATGTTGTTCCAATTTCATTTTTCATTCTAGTTCTGGCGACATTATCCTTTTCTTGTTGTCAGAAATAATCTTGTTGTCTCTCTAATTTTCTTTAAGTCAAACAAGCAACAAGAAGATCTAGAAAACAAGATTAGAAAGCCAACTGTCAAGCATTATAGCTTTAACAATAGTGGTATAATATACTCCGTCCACCCACAAATATAAGTCCACTTGCCATTTTTGGATGTTCACTAATATTAGTCTCAAATACGAATCTTATACGAATTCATATGTTTCACTTCTACCCTTATAAATAGTAAGGAGTATATAGTCAAATAACTTATACTTTACTGTTATTTAGGCGAATTAATTGTCTTTCTTAAGAATTGTGGATTGAAGGTAGGCTTATATTTGGGTAGCATTTATTTGTATATTAGGTCCTTTCTTCTCATTTTGGTGGGTATTGGTTTATATCTTTCTAGGCATTAAGTAGCATATATTATCTTGATGTGACATATAAATAAAATTCAACAATATGCCTTTGATGTTGCATGCTTATGTTTTTTAGTGCTATGTATTGTTCATCATGTTTTCTCCGCTGTTTATTTAGTCATGTTCTGTCTGTTGAGTTTTTAGATGGATTTACGTACACTATATTGTCCATGCCTGGAAGAAAGCTGATGCATAAAATCCAATATTGATTTGTCGTGGTCTTGTGAATATGAAACTACCGTATTTTTTTCCTTGCGTCGTCTAACTTGTTCGGAGTGGAATTTTTGTCCAGGTAAATGATGAATATATGAGAACTCTTGAGATTCTAAGTAAGAAGCTCAAGTTTGTTGAGGTGGATCCTTTGGTTAATGGCTCAAAAGCTTTAAAAGATGTACAGCCTGAGCTTGAAAAGCTTAGACAGAAAGCTGTTTCAAAGGTCGTTTAATGAAGATTCTGAATGCTTTAATGGTGTTGATTAATCATTTGCATTCTCTTATATTTATCATATAAAATTTCAATCTCATATTTTGGTCTCCTCAAATTGTTTTAACTTATTGATCAATATGTTAAACTATTTGAGGAGATTGAACTTTCAAGGGTTGCTTTTGCTGCAAAGGTTATTTGCAATTTTAGAACTCTTCTCAATTATAAATGTTTTGCAGGTCTTTGAGTTTATTGTTCAGAAGCTTCATGCACTGAGAAAACCGAAAACAAATATTCAGATTCTTCAACAAAGTGTTCTTCTAAAATACAAGTGAGTTATCTCTTTAATTTTCTTAATGGCATCTGTGACTATGGTATTGGATCTATCTAAAAACTGCTCCTGAAGATATGTTGAACTTTGATATAATTAGAGTGTTTTTTATTATATAAATAATTTATGGTTGGCACTTATTCTACTCACTGAGCATGTATGGCTGCCCCACCAGTTTTGAAATTACAATTGGATATTTCCAATTCTATATTGATTTCACAGCTCCAGCTATCAGTGAGTCATATAAGAGAGAGAGAGAGAGTATACTTGTTTTATGCATCTTCGTCAGATAAAGGATTTAATATCTCGTAAGAAATTGGCTAATCATCTCATTGCTCTGAGTTTTCTAATTATAAACTTTCTGGTTCCATGACTGGCTGTCAAATGTTGACAACAAGTCTAGCAGTTACTTTTTCAGTTACTTGTTTTGCTCCTTTTTACTTTAAACATAGATATGCTCCATTTTCTTCTATATATATACATGATTTATCATTCTTGTGCTTATAATTGATGGTTACATGGCATTGTAGGTATGTCATTTCCTTCCTCAAAGAACATGGAAAGGAAATATATTCTGAGGTTCGTGGAGCATATATTGACACAATGAACAAGGTGTGGATGCTTTTGAACTTGTTATCTTCCCTTCAATAAAAATTAACCAGGATTTGAGTTACTGTGGTTACCAGCCAAATAATTTTTCTTGCTTAAAGGAAGATATCTATGGTTGGGGGAATGATAGAATCCATGGTTAGTTTAATGTTTTAAATATGCCCAGATCAATAGCTAAACTAGGAATCAGATCCCGCTGCAGTGAGCAGATCAATTATCTTCATTAATGAAACAGAACAATATCTGCAAAACAACAATTCTAAAGTCTCTGTCTAATAACAGCATTGAAACCCGTCACTAGCTTTTATATTTGTTTATATATACCCTATAAAAAGGAGATGGTTAATATGTAGAGGTGAATGGCTGATCATTTCTGCCTATTCACATTTCATACCCCTTATATCCCACATGATAACTGTGGGAGGACTGGCAAGGGAATGACTATCAGATAGTTCACCTCCCACTTCCTTATATGGTCGTTACAACTATTGTTAATTATGTGGAGAGGATACTACATGGATGTGTGGTGTAATATAATTAATGTTTCATGAACTTCCAGGGTGAAATGACCTGACCTGAAACTTAACGGTTTTTTCTTTGTGCTACCTGTGATTAGTGTTATACTTCTATCAAGTTTAATGACGCAGTGAAAAAGCGTAGGGCAAGACTCAACAAACTAGGCTAGATTAGAAAGATTGTAGTGGAACAAATATAGGTTATATAACAGTAACCTCAAAATTCAGAAATTTGAATGTTTATAATAAAAATAATAATAATTGGTGGCGTACATTAGCCTATGTGCTATTTATTTAAGCTAGGATAAATCCTATTACTAAAGTCCTAATTTTAACTTACTAAATAGGAATCCTAAAATAAATAAGGAAACTAAAAAGTAGTCCTAATTAGAGAATAAAAACTGAAACTAACTCTTCCTAAATAATCAAAAGAATCCTAAAATAATAAGAAAAGCATTATTTTAGGATTTTGGCAACTAAGATTTTGGCAAGCAGCTTAGCTCCTTATCATTTGAATGCAAGCTATAGTGAGATCAATAGGTGCTTGTTCATAGCAGGTTGCATTAATTTCTGGACAGTAAAGGTGTCCTGTACATTTTTCTCATTACATGAATTTCTCACCCCATTTCATTTTTACAAGAGCTAATTGGTACATTTTCTATACTGCAGTAAGTTACTTGTCTCTGATGATCTAACATGTGATTTCCGCATGGTTCCAAATGGTAGATAAAAACTTTTCCAAGTTTTGAATTTTGTGCAGTTATATTTCAGAGTGTTAGACAAAGTCATTCTATTCAAGTCTATCACATTATTGCATTTTAGCTATTAAATGTGTCTTGCTGTCCTTTTTGGATCATAGTAAACTAATATTAGAGTTCTCTATGAATGCTTCTTGCGCTTGTTTTGCAGGTTTTAAGTGCACATTTCCGTGCTTATATTCAAGCCTTGGAGAAATTGCAACTAGATATAGCAACATCTAGTGATTTGATTGGTGTTGAGACGAGAAGTGCTGGCCTTTTTCTGAGATCAAGAGAACCACTAAAGAATAGATCAGCTGTTTTTGCTTTGGGCGAGCGGATTAATATTTTAAAGGTTTCTGTTTTCTCCAGCTGCCTCTAATAATGTTATTTATCCTGCCCATAATTGAAATTTCTATTATGATTGTGGGGTCGGCTTCCTGTAAGTCGAGTTGGATTTTTTATTCTAATTTTATTGGTTTCAGGAAATTGATCAACCTGCATTGATTCCTCATATAGCTGAAGCCAGCTCCCAGAAATACCCTTATGAGGTTCTATTCAGGAGCTTGCACAAGTTGCTAATGGATACCGCAACTTCTGAGTATGAATAGTTGCTTCCCTTCATGATTTTATGCCTTCTAGTGAATGCCAATTGTTGTCGCATCATTCAACATTTTTCTTTTCATTTTGCAGATATCTTTTCTGTGATGATTTCTTTGGGGAAGAATCAATATTTTATGAAATTTTTTCTGGTAAATTATTCCTGATAATTTATAAAATGCTTCCTACAGAAGTGTACTGGGATGAATTAGTTGTTTATTATGTTGGTTGCAGAATCTGACACTCATATATTTATTAGGTCCACTTGCCGTTGTTGATGAACACTTCAATTCAATACTACCTAATTGTTATGATGCCATAGGAATCATGCTTATGATTCGCATCATACACCAGCATCAGGTGATAATTCTTTCCATGGTTGTATTGTAAGGTTTACGTTTATCTCTGAAGTATCATAACAGCAGTTGCTAGACCACAGAATTGCTGCACATGATTTATTGTTTGGAACCTTGGTTATGTAAAATACAAATTAAAACAATCAATATGTTTGAGCCAACTTAATGTATATTATAATTGTCTGTCTTGCACTGGCTGATGCTAAACCTTATTCTTAACAAGAGCTCAACCTATAAGATTAGCTGATTAATGCATTCTTCTAAAATCTAGAAAATGGATTACCTACGTTTGGTCATAATAGAAATGTTAGGACCTGCCCAAGTTCCTTTGCTTTTCTATCAATCATAATGCTGCTGAAGAATTTAATTAAAAATTTGGTACATCATGGTGAACTAACAACACATATGTTGCGGCCTCTATAATCATCAAATGCTCGATTTGATTTGATTGGTCCTGGCATTGTCCTACTTGCCTGGATCATATGATGCTCCAATTGATAGCTGCCCCCAACACCAGCTTCCTGCACACACTTGTGCATGCATGTGTGTGACACTATACTAGATTGGACCATTTGTAACTGGATTTCTTTGAACATTCCATTTTAAGAAATTTCCTGATTCACCTCTAAAATGAATATACACAGGACCCATTTTGTTTTAATTTGAAAAAGTTCAAATTCTTATGATACTAATTAATGTATGGATCAAGTTCCAGTGAGCAATTTAGTTTGATTGGTAGTAGCTCTAATTTGCTAAAATTCCCTCTTTCTGGATAACTTATTACTCTGAATAAATTTAAACAATATTTTGGATCAAATAAATATATCTTCATTTTCATCTTGTAGTTTAATTTGAATAATTATATTTTTTCGTATTTGAAATAATGTAAATATGTGTTTACTTATTCATTTCCATGCCACTCTATATATGTTCCAAATGTTTTAGAATCTTTGCTGGCATGTTGTATTAATGAATGGTGTCCTTGCATATGTCATCGCATCATATAAGTTGGCCATGCAATCCACAAAGTGTTTTGTTGCAGAATTACAATGCATTTGTGTTTTGGCTATATGTAATGCAAATTCAGACTCAATCTGTGTCAACTATCATTTTCCTTGGAATTTTTGCATTGCTAATATTGATTACTTTTTCCAGCTAATCATGTCTCGTCGGCGTATTCCATGCTTGGACTCATATTTGGACAAGGTCTGTTGCTTTATTTTCTTATGAAGTTAATGAATCTCAGCTAAAGAAATAATATTAAAAAGTCAAATGTACTTTTCTAGTCTTTTTCGCAAAACATGAAGAGCCGTCAGTATTGCATTAGAACATGCTTTGAATATGTATGTTTTAGCTTTTGATACTATCAATGCATGTAAATGTGTTTACTTGGAGCTCATCATTTAAAGAAAAGTATAGGAAAGGGATACAATAACTGGATATGCATGCAAAGGGAGGTCTATTGCAATTTTGTTTTGTGATAATTACAGTAGATTTTGAGAATATATCCTATAGTAATTCTGTAGTGGCCATAACTAATGATAAATGTCATCCTAATATGTTCAATTCCTAAATTGTGCAGGTCAACATAGCACTGTGGCCCCGTTTTAAGATGGTATTTGATTTGCATCTTAGCAGCCTGCGTAATGCAAATGTGAAGACGCTGTGGGAAGATGATGTTCATCCTCATTATGTAATGAGGCGATATGCTGAATTTACAGCATCTCTTATTCAACTTAATGTTGAATATGGAGATGGGCAGGTTGCAAGAACTTTTTTCTTCTTGCTCTTCCTCTTTGCATCTGTTCATCTGATAAACACTTACATTTTGTACTTCCTCTGTGATTGCAGCTTGAATTGAATCTGGAACGGCTGAGAATGGCTATTGATGACCTGCTCATCAAGCTTGCAAAAACATTCACAAAGACGAAACTTCAAATTGTGTTTCTCATAAACAATTATGATATGACAATTTCTGTACTAAAGGCAAGGATTGATATCTACTTTTATTTTATATCTTCTTCTATTGTAATTTTAATTGGCTGGAAATAATTTTAAATATAAGGCTTTTTGATAGGCGGAATATCTGTTATCTCATATGATATCCACGTGTCACCATACACTGATTTAGCAAGTTTATGATTGCATTACAGGAAGCTGGCCCAGAAGGTGGAAAAATTCAGTTGCACTTTGAGGAACTGCTGAAGAGTAATACAGCATTATTTGTGGTAAGTGTGAAGGGTAGAGTTAGATTATGTGATATTTTGGGATCATTCACAGAATGTGCCTGGTCAAAGATGATCCTTAATTATTTCAATGACCTTTTCATTTTAATTGTTATTCTTCTCGTGTAGGAAGAGCTGCTACTAGAGCATTTTAGTGATCTCATCAAATTTGTCAAGACACGAGCTTGTAAGTATATTTCAAGAATTTGAGTTGAGTTTCTGTTCTTGGTCTAGAGTAAATTAAAATTTGATCTTCTGGCGTAGAAGTACAGAAATATCGCAAATTAAAATTTAAGTAACTGAAATTCTTTCCAATTCGAGTCAGAACAAAGGAAACGCCTTTATTTTATTCAAGTAATTCAAAATGACTCGAGTACATGAAAATCTCTTATCCAGATGTTGCATTAAATAATTTTTTAATGAAATGACCATATTTTGTGAACTACAATCAGCGGAGGATCCAAGTGCCAGTTCTGAGAAGCCGATAACTGTGGCTGAAGTTGAGACAATTGTGAAGGATTTTGCAAGTAGATGGAAAGCTGCAATAGAGTTGATGCATAAAGATGTTATAACTTCTTTCAGCAACTTCTTATGCGGTATGGAAATTTTAAGGGCTGCATTGACCCAACTCCTGCTATATTACACGAGGCTATCCGATTGCATAAAGAGGATTGTTGGTGGCTCTGCACTGAACAAGGATCTTGTTTCTATTTCTTCTATCATGTATGAAATCAGGAAATACTCTAGAACTTTCTAGATTATTTTGTCGTGTTGGAAGCAGTATTCTCTTGATAGAATTGCAGTCGAAACCAGGATACTGAAACTAAGGCTGTTGTAGAATTATTGTTCCTCTTGTTGAGCAATTGGCTTCTCTGAAGCCACTGATTTTTCTGAAGATTTTGTAATTAATTATCGGCGGCTTTGAATTTTCCTTTGACAGCCTTAATTGGCCATTCCATTCCACTCCCAACTGCAATATCGACGTTTTTTTTCGAATGGATAGTTAAATCTTGATTGACCCCTGAGATGGTGATTAAGGTTTTAACTTTTATTTGTGTTTCATGGTTTTGAACTGTCTGTATGATGTATCCATCGGTTTTATGAGGCATTCATAAGTTATTAAGTGGGAGTATTTCACAAAATTAACTGTTATTTGTTGTTTTTATTTATGCAACGGGTTAGCTAAACTAGTTGGTTTAGTAGTATTCATCAAAACTAATTGTTACTTTATCGAATGCCACAAAAATAGTTAGAAAAACTGTTGCTAAAATATGTTACTCAGATAAATATGCTCTATTGAAGAATAAAAAAATACTCAAAACAGCTGAGGCCAATATAACAGGGTTGAGTATTTTATTTGTTTTGATATTTCGAATCTAATGCATTGACATATGAACTATTTTACTATTAATCACTTCGTTTCAATTCGAGTAATAAAGAAACTGTAGTCATTGACTATTTGGGCGAATTGACAAAAGATTTGTTGAGATATACTCAAAATTGACAAGTCAAGCTTAGACTTAATAATAGGATTATGGAAGTAAATAGTAAATTTTTTTATGGTTTAGTTTCCAGTAAATAGCATGTCTGTTTGGTATTTGTAACCTATTTATAAAAGGGAAAATTATTACTTTTTTCATGTAGTTTGACGTATTAGATTATCCATATATTGTATATGAGGCCATTGTGTGTTATTTAGACAAATGCACTCCTTTGTCTTTCTGATATATTTCCATCCTTACACGTAAATTTATTTGATTTTATCTCCAAAATATTCTCAATCATCATCTTTGTAACAACTCATGTAATGGTTCTATTCCTTCTAAACTAAACTTTCTTGATTTGTCTACAATAATTTTCTGGAAATTAAATTCCAGGAAACTCGAGCAGTCTAGAAACAATTATTGGTTTAATGCGTAAATCAATAAAAAGACGAAGGAACTATCATAATAAAAAAAAAAAAAAGAAAAATTCATTGTTATTGTAGTTGTACGCATTGTCCGGTAATGGTAAAAAAACACGTTGTAAGTTACTTTCATGGACATTATCTTTAATGAATATCCAATTTATCGTAAAAGCACTGTTTGTAAAATCTCATTTCGATATCCATTGAGATTTGATATGATATATAAGTTACACCATTTGACTATTTACTCAACTTGGATTAAATATTTTAGACCAGTGAATTTAGATCTAAGTAATTAACAAATGCAATTAGGTGAATCTTTTTGTAGGTCAATTTGAAAGTTTATGCGGTCAGACTCTAGTGTGGTTGATGACCGGCCATATATTTTGCAGTCAACTATTACAAAAATGACCATATATAATATAAGTGATAAATAACGCCGACTATAAAAAGTACTTACTGTTTAAGCGGATGAAAGTGAAAGTATTTTGTTCAACTTAGCTTGCTTAGGGATCTCATTTTCATTGTATTATTGAAACATGGAGATTTTCTCTTACTCACAACGAGTTTAACTATATTCTTGACAGTGAGATATACACTTTCCTACATAGAATTTTGTTTTGAAGAAACACGTGGGTTAGAATTTTTTCATGGTAAAAAAGTAATTTTTTAATAGCATATATGAGTCAATTTAATGGTCCGATGGTTTTTGGATTATCCAACGCCTTCGACCCTCAAACTACTACATTTTGAAGAATCGAACCTATGATCTCTAAATCTTTATTAAACTTAAACAGTTCTCCTAACTAATTCAGTGTTTAGTTTCTAATTCAATTGTTAAATATAATAGTTATAGATTAGAAAACAAAATTTCATTCCAATACTAATTATAAAACTGTTAAAAAATGTTATTTTATCATGTGGTTTGTGTTAGGACAAGCAACAAAACGACCACAATATTTATTTAAAACCAAAATATTATGACAGTAACAATAATGACTCATAATGCATAACTTAGGATCATGCTACAAGGTTTTGAATATCCCACCCTAACTGAAAAAAAATAAAGACTCATAATAACATATCAACTTGTTGAGATGCAGTCACGTCAATAATACAAATCATTCAAAATTTCTTAAAATTTACTAAAAAGAATGAGAGAGATAAGAGGAGAGTAAACTCGCTTAAATAAGTATTAATAGTCTGATATATTTAATTCATTAAGACTTTATATAGGCTTGTACAAGAACAAAGTTACAGATAAAAAAAAAATCAAAGTTATAAAGTATTTAATAAAACTGAAACATAGTCTATTTAAAGTAACCATTTAATGAGATATTATAATTTCTTGTATCTCTTCAATTATTATGTTGTAACTTTAATTTTATTGAAATAGCAGTCGTTATGTTGTGTTATCAAAAGTTATATAAAGCTCGAATCCCTTGAATATCATCCGCATGTAAACCTTTGGTAGCTCCGGGTGAGATAGATGCATACATAATAGCCCCTTCAACAGAACTATGGCCAAGTCCAAGAAGGTGCCCGATTTCATGCAATGCAACGGTTTCTACGTCGAATGCACCTTGACCACCCCTCGCTGTCCATCTCTCATCTGCATCATAATGGAACCATCCTCGTTCTGGTGCAAAAGCATGAGCAATAACTCCACCTGCGCCATCGAAAGCGCTCCCATCTCCATGATCACCTCTCGAAAATGCTATTTTAAGATCCGCAGCTTCATAATTTTGTGCTCTCGAGAATTTGAAATGTGTATTAGCTTGCCATGTTTGGAAAGCTCTTGCGGTTGGGGCCATTGCTTGAGGTGGAAATCCTGGAGCAAAACCATATGTGAGATGGTACTTAGATGATGGCCATTTAGGGTTTCTAGGAAAAAATGAATAGTGAGATACCATATGAAATGTTTTCGAGCTATGGTGATGGTTTTTTTTCTTTCCCGATTCCATTCGAGTGGTGCCATTTATGATATCTGCCACCCCACATCGAGGCATCATCATTTTCATCACTGTTTCAGTATCTAATGATCCAGTAGCATTCAAATGGTAATTGAGTTGAAAAGTTTTAAGTGAAGATTCTAAATTATCATCAAAATCATCATTGTTAAGAAGAGTTTGGTTTTCGTAACTCAAATAACCGAAAAGTTGGAGGTAGGTTTTGAGGTCATGGATGCCTTTGATATTGTCACCCTTATGGCAACCTTGAATATGTTTAAGGAAATCAAATGGGGATTTAATTTCTTTATGTGAGTGGGGTTCAGCTGAGCAAGAAAGAGAGGAGATTAGGACAATAAGAGTGAAGAGGAAGAAGGGAAAATATGTAGTAGCCATAGAGAAATTGAGTTAAAGAAGTAAAGGAGTTGTTATATTTGGTTCCAACTTAGGATCTTAAGGGTATTTATACATATAGACAATGACTTACTATTTTATTTCATTTCAAAATAGAGTAAACGAATGAATGGGTCTTCTTTAGAAATTAAATAAATTAAATGATGACTAAGACTCATGACTTTGTAATTCAGTTATTATATGAAAAGGAGAAGAAGTTATAACCAAATAAGACCGTTCATCAATGGAAGACCTAAGAAATAAACAACAATGTAGAATATATACAAATAAACGTGAATCCAGTCAATTTGAATTGGTATTTTCTCTGAAGTCCATTAGTGGGTAGGTCTGGAGAGTACGATGTCCGCCTTTAGTAGTATTGTTATTTAAGTTTGAGGAGCTAAATGGTTTGATTAGGGATAATTAAGAAAGTTCTACATATTTAAAACTAGTCAAATTCTCAAAAAGTTGAGTATTTATTTGGAGAAAATTTTAAAAAATTAATAAACTCAAATTGTTTTCTTCTTATATGGACCCTCTAATAAAAAAATGCAATTAATTATTATTGTGGATATTTTATTTTATCATTAGTTTTATACTTAAACAACTTATTGTTGAAATATTTATAAGTTAATATTATTTTTAATAAATAATTCAATTTTTCCAAAAATTTTATAAAACAAACCAAATAAAATTTATTCATTATTTTTAGGAAATAACTGATTTATATTTTTTTCAGGAACTTAGCTTCCTTGAAAATAGTGTGTGAGAACACAAAAAATTAAGAACACTAAAAAACGGAAAATAACGAACGTCCAGGAAATAACGATCTAAAAATTTCCAAAAGATTCACTTGCAAGGACTAATAAATATGCATGTACTTAGTCAAATGTAATATTTTGGCCAATAATTATAGATTAATTCCTGGTTGACCCAGAAGTCTTGAATAATAGTCCTCATTCCTGCCGTGTTTCATGGTTGGAAATGGAAAGGGAGAGAGGACAAAAATGTGAAGGTTGGACTGTTTTAGATGATTTTTAGCCAGAAAAATAAAGGTTACATTGCCGGAAGACTTGTCTGAAAAATCGGAATCGCCGTAAATAATCACCAGAAAAATTAGGGATACTGAAAACAGTCATAATAAACTATAGTTGGATACCTTCTATACATTTGTATAAAAATGGCTTTTGGGTATATTTTCAATCTTTTGAACCTCAAAAGGACTAAATATTGTTATTCGGAATTAGTTTGCTGTTTTGAGATATTTGGTCTAATTTTTGATTTTTTTTTTTTGTAATTTACGTATATATCCCTATATAATTTGACAAGGGAAATTATAGTATAATTTTGAAGTTTTATTTAAGGAAATAGCATATTTATGTTTTAATTTGGTAAATAGTATTTTTTTTGACTCTTTTACAAATATGTCCTTTTATTTTTTACACCAGCTGTTAATATATAAATTATTTTCTCAAGTGTCTCCTGCCTTAATACTACCGTCGTAACACTGTCGGTCACCGGTTGTCAGAAATAAATTTATTTCATTCCAATGACCATCGAAAAATAAATTTATTTCCTTACATTACCGACAACCAGATGCAAGTATATAAATTTATTTATTTTTAATTCATTCTCCTATCAGCCGCTATTCACCAAATTTTATATTCTCTTATTTACTAGTAAAACATAACTCCTATGAACTAATGACAAAAGGAAAAATTTATGCAAATCTTATACAAGAATATCCTCTTATTTACTAGTAAAACACAAGTCCTATTAACAAATGACAGTTAAAAAAAATAAACAAAGAATATAAATTTATACAAATCTCATGTAAGAATATAAAGTTATCTTCTATTATTTACTCTAGCAAACAAAACACAGGCAATTGACTTTCCCACATTAGCATTTTGCACCACTGGGAAGGCCCACCATGACATGCAAAGCATCCACTTGCTTTGCGATTTGCCATACTTAACAGAAAGATCAAAATACAAGAAAGGTTGAAATTGGCCTATTTGAACAATTTGCAATTTGCCAATTTGAATGAGTAAGCATCAAATTCAATCCAAGAAAGATCAAAGAAGAAGAAGAAGAAGAAGAGAATTTTGAAAATTGGTTTCGATATTTACAATTGGTCTGAAGCTTATAAATTGAGATGCATAGGGCTTTCAATTGAAAATTGATCTATCTTACTAGCGATTAACTAATATCAACGGTCGGCGTGCTCCTAGTCCAACAGCGTCGGTTAGGTCTTCCGGTGATGATGGGAGAAGTCATCGTGTTTGCTTTCATCGCTCCTATAAATATTTTCGTTTGGGTTGTCACACGTGTTTTATCTAGTATTTTTTTGAAATTTATGAAAATTTTTGTGCTATATTTTAGGGAGTTCTATTTTTGTGCTATTTTTGCAAAATGAAATATTGATTTGTGCTATTTGTTAAGTTTGCCCATTTGACAACATTTAAGAGGGTGTTTCTCAAAACTTATAAGCTGGTCAAAAGATTTATAAGCAGTTTTTAGATTATAAATTTTTCATTTAAGTGTTTCCAAAAACTTAAATTGTAGATTAGAAGCAAATTATAATCTGTTTTTTTATAAGCTGGATTTTGAAACTTCTAAAAAATAGATTATAAGTTGTTTTGATTTAATTAGCTAAAATATATTATATTCTCATATTTTTGTTTTTGTTTTGTTCTTTATATTAACATTGTCAAAACATCAAAATCTATATTTAATCTCTTTTTTATATTTTTTTTAAGTTATTTTATTAATTTTTACAATAGTTTACAGAAACACTTGAACATTATCAGCTAGTTTTACAGAAACAATTCATTACTTATTTTTAATCTAAAAATCACTTGTACAAAAAGCATAAATTTTGAGGCAAAGAGCAATTGGATTTATACAGTCAAGTTCATCTATCTAAGAAATTAGAAAGGGGTTTGGGCAAAAACCCTAAACAAATTTCAGCAGCCATAGCCAATTAGCCATCGTTCAAAATGCCCAAAGTCCCACAATAAATTAACAAAATTAAGAAAGAGAGACTTTCAATCGAAAATGGAAAAAGAAAAAATTGAGAAGAATGACTTTCGATTCCCAAAAAATGACTAAGTGGAAGTCATTCGAGTTAGACTTCTTAGGGTCAACTTCTTTTACTGCAATTTTAATATTATATTTTATTAAATAATTTAATTTTTCAAAAATGAACGAAAATTTATTTTTTATTTTAAAGAAATAATTTATTTACGAATATATTTCTTGAAAAATAGTCTATTTAAAGCAAATGAGAACACAAGAAATTAAGAACTCTAAAGAATGAAACTCCAAAAATCAAGTAGCCTAAAAGAATTAATGGGCTTACATGAGTTCTAATTGGATTCTTGGTTTTCAAGCTTTTCTCTCTTTAGTTTGCCTACCGCTATATCATTTGGATTTGAAAATGAAATGTCAAACAGATTGGGGATAAAAATTTATTCCGATCTGCCGGATTCGAACCAGCGACCTAAGGATTTCAGCTACTACTACAGTCCTCCGCTCTGCCAACTGAGCTAAGATCGGTTTGTTAGCTAGTTTCACATATAAAATTCTATTATGAGCTAAACCTTTTTTGCACATAATGAATTTCTATTAATTGTCTTTGATCATTGTTGTAGTTTTGTAACTGAAATATGTGAATAATTGTAAAAGAAAATTTGTAACTTTATTACTTTATTTAATTTTGTTGAATTGAATATGTAGAGCGAAATATCTTTGATAGATTTTAAATGTAACATAATGAATTTTATTTATTTTATGATATTG
Source organism: Croton setiger (assembly GCA_948099555.1). Classification (NCBI taxonomy): domain Eukaryota; kingdom Viridiplantae; phylum Streptophyta; class Magnoliopsida; order Malpighiales; family Euphorbiaceae; genus Croton; species Croton setiger. The sequence goes on from CANUEY010371124.1 coordinate 24,897, forward strand.
TAAATGTATTAACTATTTATTTTTCTTGGTTTATATTTCCAAATTTATGGCGGATTACTAATTTCCTTTGATTGAAGAATTACGAACCCCTAACTTACAATCTTTTTTAATTTGTTGTTTTGTACATGTTCATGAAACGTACATTAACTTTAAGTTGGAGTAACAACCAAAATCAATTGAATTAATTTCAACTAATATAAAAATCTAAAATGTTTGGTGATCGAATGAAATGAAATTCGTTCTAATTTATCTAAGTTGCAAAGATATCATCAAACTCTCAATAATAAAAAATTAGTTTCAATGAATTTGCAATTAAGTAAATAATTAGCATTGCAACATTAAGTGGTGAGTTATCCTACAAAAAGACAAATTTTTAAAGAATTTATATTAACATAGTGTTTAAAATATATATATATATATATATATATATATCAACATAGAGTACAAATGGATCAATTATAAGGATAAAATGGACAGTTTAAGCTAAGGGTAAACTAGTAATTTATATTTAAAATAATATTTCCATTATTATGTATATTAATTTTGGAAGAAGAATAAACTTCATTAATTGTAAAAATTGAGTACAATTATTCATAACCAGATGCAAATTTGATTTACCATTAACAATTTTTATATGCCTCCATCTTCTTTTATTATCTGAAATTTGTTGAATAATAATAGTATACTTGCTAGCTTGACATATATTAAAAACGGGGTATTGCTAATATTTTAGTATTATTAATTAAGTAAATAATGGACAAAATGTAGCAATTGATATTAAATACAGTATAGAAGCTACAAAACCAATTTATATTACATTCAAAATTATTAATAAAAATAAAAAATTTTGAATATCGCAGGGCATATATCTAGTAAAAAAAAAAAGCTATGAAAAACGGAAGAGAACAAACTAAAAGTAGTGGTTGTTAGGAAAATGACTCAATTTTTACTTTAATTTTAAAATAAGGACTATTTTTTATTTTAATTTAAAAAATAAACTCATTTAATTAATATTATACAAGCAAAAAAATATTGAAATTTTTGCACTAAAATTATAGTCCATTTTTTATTTTTTTTCTAACAAAAAGTTTAAAAATATATTTTCTTATTTTTTGTGTTTTGTTTCTCCAGTTAAAATAAAAAATGGAAGAATCTTTATATATAGACCAACAAAATAGGACTGATTTTGGGCCAGGCCCATTTCTTTCCCTTCCTCTTCTCCTCCTTTGTTTTGTTAACACCGCTACCCGTCACCCTAAAAATCCAGCCCTTCCTTCATGAACGCCGTCCAGCCATAGCCAGGGCTGGGTTCTCTTCCCCTCAAGACCTCCACCGACGAGCAGGGAGCCCGGGCTGGCTCCCACCCTAATTCCAAGGTAGATACTTTGGAGAAAAGCTACCCAAAAAAATTATAAATGAAAAAATTTCATGTCTTAATTATAAGGAGGCTCTTGTTTAAAAAAAAAATACACAAAAATTTGTGCATAACACTCCTTAATCTATTTTTTCTAACCGAATTAAATATAATATAACATATACTTCATGGTATAGAAAGCATACAATATTTATTTAATTTTTTTTGGTAACTTTTGCTTGTTGTTATACATTATATGTCACTCTATGTATTTCTCGTGATTTTAATGTTATTCTGCAATTTTAATTTCTTTTGCATCTTTCCCTATATTTAGTATAAATTAAACTTACTGAGATATGAACTTAGTGGTTACTTTACTCATAATATTATAAATATATTAATGTATTTTACATACACAACCATAACAGATGACTGTCACTTTGACACAGCACAACAACCAATCAAACATATATCACAATTCACAACATGGCATCACAAGTCAATAAATAATTAAAGATGCCCAATATTAACAGCCTCTGTTTGCTCCTCGTTCGATTCACACGTGGTTCCTCGTCTATCTCATTTAACAATGGATCACAATTCTAGTTAATTTTTCATTTTATTTATTAATTAACCCCTTTAATATTTTTATTAATCTTATTATGCTCTATTTGGATTCTGTATTTTTTCTTTTTTAATAATTAACTTATTTTCGCATTTTAAGTATTTAGTATAGCAACTAAATCAATTTATTACGTATTTCTTAATTTATTTTCAGTGCTACTTTAATTAATCGTTTATCCAACATTTGAATTTATTTTCACAATAAATTCATATATTCTCTAAGCTTATCAATTTTATATAGTCTACCTGCTTAGCCTAATATTTATTAAAACAAATCTCCGAATTGAGTAAATCATTTAATTACTCAAAATAATTTCCGTTTTAAACTTTGAAGTATTAATTTATCACCTTTTATGTATTTCTACTATTTAGTTTTTTTTTTTTTAAAAAAAAAAAAATCACAACATATCCTTTTAAACTATATTTAAGTAAGATTTGTTAGACAACCAGTTCTCATGATTACTAAAATCTCAAAAATAAATCAAATTAATTTCTTTAAACCTTTAGCTCCATTCTTACATGTATTCAAACTGTCTTCCCTACTTCTTATTTCTCTTATTCCCTATATAAATAATTTAAATAAATTATTCTTATTTAATTATTTCAGTATTTCTCAGCAAATTATTCATTCTTATTATTTAGACATAGTAATATTTTATTATCTTTTTTTATTTTTGTAATAATAATAATAATAATAATAATAATAATAATAATAATAATAATAATAATAATAATAATAATAATAATAATAATAATAAAGTGAGGTGTTTTTAAAAAAAAACTTTCAATTTTAGATAAATTAACAATAACTAATAAATTAAAAGCCAAACTGAAAATTCAACTATTAAAATATGTTTTAAAAAATGTCATGTCGATTTTTGGTCCGCTAAATTCTTAATTTATAGCTAAAAAGATCATTTGTAAGTGAATTTTAAAAATTTAGTAATCTTCACATGAGTTTAATGACAAAATTATGAATTAAATTAAAGTTTAGACACGATGAATAAAAATTGGCTTAAATAATAATTTCAGCCTCAATTTTTTTATTAATTGTAGCGATTTTAGCATATTCTTAATGTGTCAATAATTTTAGCCCAAAATGCAAAGTTGAGGTGCTTTTCAGTAATTAAATGGAGTGAAAGTATAATTTGTCTATGGTCTGCTGAACTTTCTTACTTTTTCTATTTCAGTTGCATTAAAAGGTTGATTTTAGTTGTTGAACAAAATAAAATGTTAATTTTAAAAATATAAAAATAAAAATAAAAATAAGCATTAAAAATATTTTAGATAAATGTTTGAAAGTAGAATTGTTAAAAAATTTCAAAAACAATTAAAATAAAATTTAAAATTTAATTAATGAATAATAAATTTCCATTAAATAATTAAATAGTGCATTTTAGTTGTTTAATTATAGTTAGAGACTGCTTATCACTATAACCACCAACATTAACACTGTAACTACTTAACCACTAATAATTAAACATTAATCAAATCACTAAACACACTCTTAGAAAAGTCTATATTAGATGTTTATTAAATTTGTTTAAATCACATTATATTTTAATTTGAAATACTTTTATTTTGCTAATTTTGATTTATTTTTGTATTTTAATATTTTGTAACTAATTATAATTTTTATTTAGATTTTAGATTATTTATAGAAGTCAATAAAAATAAATGATTATTAAATTATTTTATTAATTAATCTTATTTTTATATTGTAATGAATGGAGTTCATAATACGCTTTAAATAATTTAATTATGTATTTTCAGTTAATTTTTTTTAATATGAATAATGTGTATTTTTTTAATGCTCAATAATTTTAAATTTTAAATTTATTTTTTGCAAATTTATTAAAAAATATATTTTCAAATATTTATTCAAAATATTTTAAATACTTATTTATATTTTTATTTTTTTATAACAATTAGAATGAACATTTTAAAGAGTTCAACCTCTCAATTTCCTTATAATTGAAATCAACAATTAAAATGAGCATAGATAAATTACATTTTCACTCCATTTAATTAATTTGGATTAAAAAACATTTCAATTTTGTGGTTTAGGCTGAATTTATTGACTGTATGCTGAAATCATTATATTTGACAAAATTGAAATTGTTATTTGAGTCGAAAAAATTACCCCATTTTTAATGGCCGAAATAGTGGAGTTGAAAAGACATACACATCATCTAAAATATAGGTAGGTGGAGGGCATTTTAGTAGTTGTGCTATAGAGACAATCTAGCTTATCCACTTGATTAAGCTCCAAACTCACAATCAAATCCACGTCACCGTGAGAGAGAAAATTGAAAATTATAAAAACTCGAAACCAAAATTGATTTTCAAGAAAATGAATTAAAACACAAAAGAGTAGAAAATAATATTTTATTGTTTAGATATTTAAGAAATAAAAGTAATTATTGATACTAATTAAATATAGACAGCCTTTTTATATTTAATTCATTATAATATTACATACTACTAATTACTATTCATTAAAAAAAATTATTATTATTACTAAAAAAAAAACCTCTATAAACGTACTATAGTAATTATCGAAATATAAACACCCTCACCCTCTCTGTCTGAAACCCCCTCTCAAGAAAACATTTTAGATTCAGTTTCTAGCCAAATGCAGCCATAAACAATCTTCAAAAAGGTACGTCCACTCCTCCTCCTTTTTCCTCGTTCATTTTGCTTTCTGGGATTTTAAATTTATATTTTCTGCTTTTATTGTAGAAGTTTTATATTAAATTGGTTCCTGAACATTTGTTATTTTTTAGCTAGTGCAATTGTGATAAGATTCGAAGAAGTTTTTTGGGTTCTTGGAATGGTTTTTTACGTTCTTTATACATATTCCATCAAGAAATATTGATGATCTTGAATTTAGATCTATGTATTTTGTTCAAGAAAAGAGGAAAGGTTTGTGGGTGATCATAATGTGTAAGGATTTGCATTTTGGGTTAGGAATGGTTGAATTTATCTGTTCATTGAACTCGTGTTATGAGAAGTCTTTGATTCATACAATGAGGAATTTGTATTGATGGCAGAGTTTTCTATGGGCTAAGAAACATTGGGAATTCTTTTACTGGGAAATTTTCTTTTTGCTTTTTATAGATTGTTTGGGTGGGGATTTTCAGGGGTTTGTAAGAGCAAGGTCAAGTATTTGGATTGTTTGGGAACAGGGTTGGTTTGGTTGATGATTTGAAGAATTGAAAATGCCCCGAAAGTGGAGGCTTAAAAATGTTGGTTCTTTTTTTTTTTTTTCCTCTGAAAACTAAAATTTCCATACCATACTTCACAATCCATATCTCATGTCTTTCTCAATTATGTGATGCATATCACAACCCACTAAGAAATTATGTTTCTTTCAAATGTAATTATTTTCCAAAAAAAGCAATGCTAAGAATGAAATTTTTATAAACTTCAAATTTAGCTGCATCTTCCAATACCGGCAAACTGAACAAGACAAGTTTATTACCCCCATCAATTTAAGACCATACTCAAAATGAAGTGTTATTATTTGCTTGAAGAGCATGTTGCAAAATCTTAGATTTTAGCATTTTTGGCTTGTATGGTTTTGTGGGGTTAATTACCGTGGGGAAAAAAAAAATTTCCTGTGCAAATTTATCTATTTGATCATCAAATATAAACTTTTGTGCTCACTTATCTTTTCCTGTTTCTAATTTTTACCACGAACAAAATTTTCAAACAAAAAGTGAATTCTTCTGCTGAAGTCATGTGAATATGATATATAATAAAATACACAAGCTAAAACTTGCTAGTTCTTGTGCTTGCGACTTCTTTTTGGTGATTCACAAACTGCTCTAGATGAATGAATGCATTTATAAATTAAGATGATGTGATATAATTGTATAGGTGATTGGAATATAGTGATATTTCCATTTCTTCTCCGAGGTACAAGAATGTTATAGAATCTGAAATATCGTACCAAATATTGAAGCATTTCAGAAGTAACCTTTTACTTATGCTTTTTTCTCCTTTCCTAGCTTTCAAGAGACACTTTTATTTTTAAACTTTTCTTACTCGCTGTTTTAGATATGAATTTATGCCATTGAGTGCTAATAATTAAACTTCACTCTGAAAGTGGATCATATGCTGTATTCTAGAGAATCCTTGTTTTTGGCATTATTTTCTTGTGCTCAGCAAATATGGCATTTGGCAGGCCAAGTTTGTTGATTGATTTCTACAATTAATGAATTATGATGAGTCTAGTGTTATGTTGATTGAAGTTATGAACGTTTTCAATATTTTCAAACGAATTTTTTTTTCGTATTTTCATTTTGTCTCCTCTCTTTTTCAGTTATCAGGCCAAATATCTATTTTATGCTGAGTGCTTGTTCTGGAAACCTTGTTGCTTTACAAGCAGCCATATCTTTTGATACAAACTTGAGGACCACTTGTCGACTGCTTCATTGTCATTGTGAAAGGGAATGGTCATTCAGTTCAGAAATGGAGGTCAATGCTGCAGGTTCTTATTCCGATGAGAAGCAATCTTTAGATTGCCCAAAATCCACCAATATAGTAAAGAAGCCAGTGGAAAAAGAAATGAACTTGAATCCTGTTTTCATCAATCATGGTGAGTCTCATAAAGAATAATCCCTTGTTAGTTTACTAAATTTATTTTAATTTCACACACTGTCATCTAAATACAGTGTGAGGAATATGTAATTTGCTCTTAAACAGCCCCTGACCACTACACAGCCTATAATAGGACTAGTGGGAAATTGTATGAAGAATAAGAGAGGGTGGGTAAGTTGATTTAAGTGATCTTTTCGACTAGTTCTGAATTAGAAAATAACTAGTCTTAAATCTCAATTCTTAAAGCCTTATTTATATTCAGTATTTCAACCACATCGTCATTGGCATTGCTTTGTTTGATTATATTATGAGCTCATACATCTCTGGTGACTTTCATTCCACATTATTCAGGATAATATTTATATTAAATGAAAAAAATTCTCATTTTTTGCAGCGCTAATACAAATTTCAGAAATTAGCCCATTTATGTTGTCATTTGAGCAATTTCATCCCATGGCATCATGATTCAAATTGTATACAGAGAAATACATGATACTAGAAATAGATACTTTCTATTTTAAGCCAATGCATATAAATGTGGCTGCTTGATCATTTATAAATCTGCAGCATGTGCTCTTGTCAGTTCACTTATTCTACTTTTATTCAAATTTACTCATATTTGAGCTTAATATGCCCCAAATGTATCACTGTAGCTGCAATTGCTTGGCATGAGAATAGAAGAAAGTGGGTGGGAAATCAATCTCAAAAGTCAAAAACAATGGCGAAGGATCCAATCATAAGGTGGTATAATTTAAATTCACTTCTATGGTAAAACGACCATTTTTCTATGAAAAAAAATGTTAAAGGAGCAATTTGTATCACTTCTGTGAGCTTAGAAACAGCCCTTTTTAATAGGTGTAGTGTTGTAAGTTATATTCCTCTCATAGGCATCAGCCACTAACCATGACTTAACCCATTTTCGAGAGAAAGGCCTCTCAGAATTATTATTCTTCTTTTAGTACGTGAAAACTTGACAAGTAATGTTATGTTTTGTGGAGTTTTTTTCTTTTCCTTTATTTTCTTTTCTTAGATGGTTTCTATTTATGTAAGATTGTAGCCTTTATCATGTGCATTTTCTGTTTCCATTGGCACCTAAATATAGTCATATGTGCAGTGTAAAACCTGAACAAGAATTGAAAAATAAAAAAGACATTATTTTTTAATGATCAAAATTATTCTGTATGAACTCATCTACAAGAAATTACTTTGCTTGGATGTATAATAGACTACATATTAGAATGAAAACATTACCTTCACTGGCATTGTGAGGTTGATCTAACAGACTATGGTTAGATATGTTGGAAATGTAGCATGCTCTATTTTGCATTTTATTTTAACTTTTTTCTCCCTTGGTGTTTCTAAGTTCTAAATCTTTAGAAATATTAACTTGAATCGAATGCTTGTGCAAAAAAAAAAAAAAAGAAAAAATCCATTGAAATCTCACTTGAATCATAATAAGAAATCAAAGAAAATGATAAAATATGTTAATTTTGTAATGCATAAGTGTTTATGTTGGTTTTATGGTCAGTAGAGGAATATGGTGATAGCATCTTGAGCTATTTATTTTGCGCTGTTTGTCTCGGTTGCTCGTGTTACAATATGGAGAATAATTATCGTTATTTTCTTTGCAGCTGGTCAATGACCTATGATGAATTGCTTTCAACCAGTGAACCCTTCTCCGAACCAATCCCTTTAACTGTAAGATTCTTCAAACATAAATACTTGGTGATTTTTTTTCCTATTTATTGGTAAGATCCTATTGGCTACATCTGCTATCATGCAAAAGAGAGAGAGAGAGAGAGAGAGAGACAGAGTTTTAAGCCTGAAGCTATAAAATTACAGGCAAATCATTGACATGTAAATATGGTTGTGGAAGCTAGTCAGACATTAGAATCCTTCAGTGCATAGTGATGAATGAATATGCATTGTACTTTTTATTAATAAGCATATGAAATAATGCCTTCAACCTGTTTATTGCATACATATGATGAATCCTGCAAAACTCCCTTTTCTTTTATCAGTTCTTTATACCTTTCATTTTCCATTTTTGCCCTATCTCTAGTTTAGAGCTTTTTAGTGGGGATGAGATTAGATGGAAGATGACCCTGTCACGCATTTTTCGCAAATTTTTGCTTTTCCCCTCTAGCCTTTTGATGATGTCAAATCCATTTAATTTATGCAGGAGATGGTAGATTTTTTAGTTGATATTTGGCATGACGAAGGACTCTTCGATTAAACAATTGATGACAAGTTGGTTAGTTACTGAATACTGATAGAAGGTAAGAAAGGCAAACTATTCGTATTAGAGCTAATTCTTCTAAGGTGTTGAAAAAAACCTCTATATTGTACCTGGAAATGGGAACTGATAGCTACCCATATAATATATGTACATGCATACTAGTTAGCAGTCAATTCTTTTAACACCTTTCCCTATTGTTTTGTTGTAATTTGAACACCATTATGCTCATTTTGAGACCCAAAATATAATAATGATAAAAAAAAAAAAAAAAAAAGCTATTTCTGTATTGTATTTGTTACTGTTTCAAGATTTCTCAAAAAATAAAATAACAATAAAGATAAAAATAAAAATTGTTACTGTCTTAAGAAGATTTTGGTCACCTGTTACTTTGTATGCAGCATGTAGTCTTATATTATACAGGTGTTTGGCATAGCCCTTAAGCACTTTTTAACATAAAAGTCTATTATTTACATATTTTTCTGGACAAGTTTTTTTTTTTGGATTCTAAGTTGTTTTTTATAAAAGCATTGGTTTTGAGTAGTTGGTTTTTTTTAAGCTCAAAACAAAAGCACAAGCAATTAAACAATTTGCTAAAAGTTTGGAGTAATTAAGTCTTATCTCAATGGGGTCTAATATGGTAGTTAGTCAAAATATATATATATATATATATATATATATATATATATATATATATATATATATATTTTGGCAAAGTAGTTTGTCAAAATGTAATTTCACATTTCATGAAATTTTAGATTATAGATTGTAGTATCATTTTACTCTCTATGTATTTTATTATATCGTACTATATATTTATGTATATTAAAAAAATATAATATTTACGTAATATTCAAAAATTGTTGATGGTGTATAAGAATATGAATTATTATTATATTAATATATTATTCTCTAAGGTGGGTCTCCGCTGTGCTTTTGCTTATCCGCAATGTGTTCCATGCGCATTCATATACACTGCTTCTTAATTTTAAACCTTGTACTGTAATGTAAGAATAGTGTAATATAAATGACTATATTTAGTATGTCTTCTTCAAATCTAGAATAATCATATACTACTTTGTCTTCTGTTTAGAAGATAGACTTGGTTCACGCAAATGGTATGGTTCTGGTGATTAATCGGATTGCCAAACAACACCACTCATCCTAATCTACGATCATGATCCTTCAACCGATTTGATTTTTTTTAAACTGCACTAAATAAGACCCCACTTTACTTAGCTCGTAGTCATACAACCCTGTTGGGTCCCATTACATCACATCCAAAAACGGTCCAAATGTTGAATAGCGTGCACACTTCTAACGGTGATCCACTTCACACGCAATCCTGTCTAATTCTATCCTATCCGTCCAAACCAAACACAATAGGCAAAGAAAGAGTATCATCATCTTCATTCTTCATCGTGACACAATCGACAATATGAGAATTACTTTGAAATCCCTCTCTCTTAAGAAAATTACTACTTTGAAACCTTAAGTTTTTGTTTCTATCTATCAATGAAATATAATACCTCTCATCCAAAAAACTAGAGAAATTAGGGCTTTAGAAGTTTTGAGATGAATAGAAAAAAGTTATATTTTGCCTAAAATTCGGACCAAATTGCCCTTTGTCTTTGAGTGAGTATGGGTTGTGAAAAAATGAATATTTTAATCGGTTATCAGTTAGGTGCAACTTGTGTCAGAAAAGATCTGAGTAGGTTAGACCATGCATGTGTTATTAAAAATGAGTTCTGTTACGATTTGGTGAAAAATAATAAGAAATGCACACATTTACTATGTCATTTATCACAAAAAGCGTGCAAAGACATTTATATGCAAACAGAATAGTGCATATGCAGTTTCATATTAACACCTAATTACACAAAATTGAGCAGAGTGCATAAAAACAACTTCTTGGAAATCGCATAAAGAACCATCTCTCAAACCTAGTCCTAAATAATTTGGGTGCAAAATATGAAAAAAATGAAGCCATCTTATAAAACTAACAGTTATATGTTATATGCAAAGTGTTAGAAAATGGTACAAAATAAATAAGAAATGGCTACAATCACTACATCAATTATGATGAAAAAGATGCATAATTGTTAATTATTATGAAAAGGATGCATAATTGTTAATTGTTTTGCATTCATATTGAAAAATTGACCACAATTAGTTCTCGAAATACACTAATCTCTCAAAATACACTCAATTTACAATTAGTTCTTATGCATCATCATGTATAGATCACGTGTGCAGTAAAAATCTGCACCAAGTAGCATTCTCTCTCCTACGCATAATGATAACTGATAGCCATATGCAGAACTTTTGCCTCAAAATTTTTCTTCACTCCATCTTTTTAAGAGTATTATAGAAATAAAAAATAAAGGACAATTTTAGGTGCTACAGTATTTTCTCAATTTTTTTTTTTAAAAAATAGAGATAATATAAAAGTTGAAGAAATGATGATGTTGTTGCACGATTACAAGAGAGTATTACATATTTAGCACAATTTAAATGAAATATGCTTAAAATTTCTTAAAAGAATGAAATGCTTTAGAATATTAGAGCATATTGACAATTGATTTTCCACTACCATAATCTAACTTTCATTTTTATGACATTTGTTATAATTTCATTAATACTTCAATCTTTATATAATGATAAAAGATATTCATTCAATTATTAAACCAAATATTCATTAAAACAAAACCAATACAAGTCTTAGTATAAACATTTCGATGTGAATGATAAATTTAATACTGTTTGGTCTCTTATTTGAAGTTTAATCAATTTCAGTTGTCTTTTAAGCAGATGTGTCAAAAAGATTGTTTGAACTCTTTTTTAAGAGTTTCAAATTTTTAGCTGATTAACAATTTGAATATGCGCTTTGAAAATTTTCGTAGCTCTTGTCTTCTTTCTGGTGGATGTGGAGGGGGTTGATGGCTTTTGAAATTTCTTCGAACCATTAGAAATAGAGGGAGGTGAGTGGTTTTTCAATCAATTTCAATAAGAAGTTACTCATTCACTTTGATCTAGCACTTATGGTTGGAGATTAAATGCTACAACAAATTCAACTATTTTTAAGATTAGAATTAAAGGAATCTAAAATTTTATTTTCCACTTTTACAGAGGGCATTTAAGCAACTAAAATCATTTTCCAATTTTCTACCATTACTTCTCATTTTGGGTGCATATTATTTATTATATACTATTCAATGACAACACCCAATTTAGACAGAGGGCGAAATAGTTATAAACTACCCAAAATTACTAAAAGTCTGTATTTTATAGAAACATCTCCAATGCAAAAAGTCTCTATTTTAAAGGTGTAGAGGCAGTATATATATTTTTGTGTTGATGATGTGTAATTCACAATTGATGATGGTAGTTTGATTGGTAATTAATCTTAATATAGGTTTAAGTAATTAAAATTACATATTTTATATGTAATCTTGGTAGCAATTGTATTTAGTTGTTCATTTATTTTGTTCATGTTTGGTCACTTTTTTTGTTTATTGGGTGAAGTTCAAAATATATATATAATTTGGAGATATACTATAATGATTATAAATTGCAATTGAAAAAGAAAATCATAAATAAGAAACTCTCTCCTATAATTACAACTATTTTTTCATAAAATTCAAAAAAATTAGTTAAGTTATCTTAATTTTTTCAAGTTTATCCTCACCATTAAAGTCAATAATCATTTATCATAAAACTAGATTAATTTTTTAATTTTGAGTCTTCATTTAAGATTATTATTTAATATAAATTCGTCTATGTATTTAAATGCTAAAATGTAATTTTATTTTCACAATGAAATACATATTTTATTAATAAATCAAATAATGAAAATATATTAATATAATTTATATTGTGAAACAAGAAACTCTATCTATATTAAAAAAAAAAAATGAATGGAATATCTTATTTTCTATAACTTTTATAAAAATTCACTTTGAAATTGTTTTAAAAAAATTAGTCGAGATATGATGTTATTAATAAACATACTGAACTCCAACTTAAATGACAAGCTTATAAGATTGGCTAATTTAGTGTTTTCAAACATACTTAAGATTGAATATTAATAAAATAATATTTTTAAACATACTTAAGAATAAATATTAATAAAATAATATCTTTTTTAATTATGAAGCTCAAACTCAAATTTAAATAAAGTTGTATTTTTATGGCAGCACAGTTTGAGATAAATTTTCAAATCAAAATTAAGTTTTTTTTTTTTAAAGAACTCTTTCGATTTGTTTGCAATCCTTAATTTAAAAGTTGCAATATATTTTAATGGATCAAAATCTATTCATTGGGAGTTGTTGTGGAATATTATATTAAAAATAATGATCAAATTGTCTCTTGTTAAAAAAAAAAAAATTATGTAAACTATTTTACGAAACTTTATTATTTCCCTTAACGTCTTAATTGCAATTATAGGCAAACTTAAGGGAGCTAAATGTAATCACAATAAAAAGATACTCTATATAAGACTATCACAATTAGCTACTATGTCTCAATCTCGTAGACGGTTAGTTCTCGTCTCCACTCCTTTCCAGCTTTTTTCTTTCATTTCTCTCTTTCAGAAAACTTGAAAACGAGAAAATGGTGATCAAACCATCTCTGTTCTGCGTTCTGCTTCTCTCTGTTCTTCTCGTATCTCGCGCTAAATTTACCGATGACCGTATTAATCTCGCCAGCTCCAATTTCCCCTCTGTCCAGGCCGGAAAGCTGATTGAAGAGCTCAATTTGTTCCCGGAGAAAGACATTAATATCGTCGACGCCGGTGATGGTGTTGTTTCTGGAGAAAAAAGGATTGTGGAGAAGCGGTTTAGGTTTCCGAATGTAGTTGGCGGCCCTTATGGTGTTTCTGTTGATGATTTGGGACACCATGCCGGTTACTTCAAGATTGCCAATTCTCACGCTGCCAAGTAATTTTCAATGAAACCTGAAATCTTTTTTTATTAAATTTTGAAGCTTTGTTGAACATTTGAGGTTTTGGATTTGTTTATGCATATGAATCATTTTGAATCTCTAGAAATGTGAAAAAAGTATACGTTTTTAAATTATTTTGTTGAATTCTGAATATCATTTTTTCTGTGTTGAGTGACATATTCTTTTGTGTTTTTTAGGATGTTCTATTTCTTCTTTGAATCTCGCGGCAATAGAAAAGACCCAATTGTTATCTGGTTGACTGGAGGACCAGGGTGTAGCAGCGAGTTAGCTATGTTTTACGAAAATGGTCCTTTCAATATTGCAAACAATTTGTCTCTTGTCTGGAATGAATATGGTTGGGATAAGGTATTTGCTTTTCGATTCGGCTGATTTCATATTCTAAATGTGGCTTATAATTCTTTTAATAATTTGAGACCTTCGATTATTTATATTCATAGTATTGCTGGGTGTTTATAACCCCTAGTTTCAGAGGTTTTGTGTAATTGCACTCTTGTGCTAAGGCAAGTCTAACATCATGGCTCAAAGAGAGTTTGGCCCTACTTTTTTAGAGCTTTTTTGTCCTTAACATTTTTTTTTTTAAGTTTTATGGTGAGATTTATCCTTAATATGAGAACCTTTTGCTTTTTCTATTTGATTTTCATGCCTTATATATTACAGTTGAGTTGTCCTGCTAGCTTTCTCTGCTTGTTGAAGCGGGTTTACAAATAGTTGCTATGATGTTTGCAGGCATCAAATCTTCTATATGTTGACCAACCTATTGGGACTGGATTCAGTTATAGCACTGATAGACGTGACATTCGCCACAATGAAGAGGGTGTTAGTAATGATCTGTATGACTTCTTACAGGTTAGCTATCTTTGGTATAAAGCCAACATGCTGAGCTACAGTTCCATTATGTGTTCATGCCATGAGGGAAAATAATTCTGGACCCTAAATCATTAAGATGGGGCTTCATGTCAATTCCTTTTTGAGGGAGAAACTATTATATGATGGTAAAAAAACCATATTGCTAACTGTGAAGTGTGTTCTCTCTGATGTTAGGCCTTCTTTACTGAGCATCCTGAACTCGCGAAAAATGACTTCTATATAACTGGAGAATCATATGCCGGCCACTACATTCCTGCTTTTGCTGCTCGAGTTCATAAAGGAAACAAAGCTAAAGAAGGGATTCATATAAACCTAAAGGCATGCCTTTATTTCTATTATAACTTGTAATGTATATTTCATATCATTCAACTTCTATTAATTACACTCAAAATGTTTAACAGGGATTTGCCATTGGCAATGGGCTTACTGATCCTGCAATCCAGTACAAAGCTTACACAGATTATGCATTGGATAT
This sequence comes from Croton setiger, assembly GCA_948099555.1. Classification (NCBI taxonomy): domain Eukaryota; kingdom Viridiplantae; phylum Streptophyta; class Magnoliopsida; order Malpighiales; family Euphorbiaceae; genus Croton; species Croton setiger. The sequence goes on from CANUEY010371124.1 coordinate 40,020, forward strand.
GGGGTTAATTACAAAAGCTGATCATGATCGTATTGGCAAAGTTATTCCAGTGTGTGAAATGGCAGTAAAGCTTTGTGGTAATGTCTTAAAACTTCATCAACTTTTTGAAAGACCTCTGGTCTGTTTAATTACTTTTAAAATTTTAGCAAGATTGTATTGCTGTTTGATCTTTGTTTTGATATTGATCTTCTTAGTATTGATGTTTATTCTTACAATTCATAAAATTTGGAAATATACTATTAGTTTGCCTCTCTCAATTTGGTTCCTAAGCATGTTTGACTCTTTTTGTTTTTCAGGCACTGATGGTACACTCTCTTGTATGGCCTCTTATTTTGTTTGCAATACTATATTCAGCAGCATCTTGGCACGTGCTGGTGATATAAATGTAAGATCTTGTATATTCCTTCCAGTGTTCTGGTGCACCTCGAAACACTTTTTTGTATGGCCCACTAGCTGGTGTGATTAACTCTTTGATCATCGTTAAATTCATGTTTTAACTTTTTCCAAGGAAACCTGATGAAAGTAATTGGATAAGAAAACATTGCATGAATTTATTTGCATAGGAAGGTTAATCTGTATCCATGATCATTGAGAGACGATTAATAGCCTGACTGCGCTTTCTCTCTAAATTTTTGTTCATTGAAGTGAAACACTAGCAAATCTATAACTGATGACTGTTTTATGCGTCAATACTTGTGGATGTACGTCCTTAGCCTTTTGTGTTATCTTTCATCAGTCCTTTTTTGTTCGTCTCTCTACATTCATCATTTTTTGTGGTTCTGACATAGGTCATTGCACATTGCTAATCCTTTATGAAAATCTTTGCTTGTATTGGAATAAATGACTGCACATAATCATTTATCAAAATTTGTAAATGCAGAAGGATGTCAAATAAACATAATTAGATATGACAATTGACAAGCATAAATTTGTTATATTTGCAGTACTATGATATCAGAAAGAAATGTGAGGGGAGCCTCTGCTATGACTTCTCAAACTTGGAGAAATTTCTGAACCTGGAACCTGTAAGGCAATCACTTGGTGTTGGGGATATAAGCTTTGTATCATGCAGCCCTACAGTTTATCAAGCCATGCTGGTGGACTGGATGAGAAATCTTGAAGTGGGAATTCCTGCCCTTCTCGAGGATGGAATACAGTTGCTTGTGTATGCAGGAGAATATGATCTTATCTGCAACTGGCTTGGTCAGTTTTATTTTTTTTCAACTGGGGTTTCAGCATATAGATCCTAAAACTAGTAATAAATTCATATATATATTTTTGACATGTAATGCGAGGGCTTAATTTTTATAACTGCAGGAAATTCAAGATGGGTTCATGCTATGGAGTGGTCTGGTCAGAAAGAGTTTGTGGCGTCTCCTGAAGTTCCTTTTGAAGTTGATGGTACTGAAGCAGGAGTACTAAGAAATCATGGACCGCTTACTTTTCTCAAGGTATTCTCTCTCTCTCTCTCTCTCTCTCTCTCTCATGTTTGTTTTTGCAGACATGTATAGTATAGCATATTTTTTTTTGAAGCAATGAGTTTTAATAAAGTTGCATAATGTATGGATGAACAGGTGCATGATGCTGGGCACATGGTTCCTATGGACCAGCCGAAGGCATCGTTAGAGATGCTGAAGCGGTGGATCAAAGGCACACTGTCTAAACCCATAGATGATGAAGATAAAGAAGAGTTGGTTGCTGAGATCTGATTGATCATCATTCCATCTTAAAAGCTACCATTTTGTTTGCAGACTTTGCTTGTAAATATTTGGTTTTTCTATTTTGATAAAAAAAAACAAAAACAAAAACAAGTACCATATAATTATAATGTGCCCCTGGTGGATTTGAAAGCCACCAAATTCAGCACTAGGAATCTGTGTAGGGTTGTGTGATGTAATTGTAAACTCTCATCATATCCATCTGGAGCTCGTCACCCGATATACAAAAACTATTTAGGTTTTGGTCTTTACTTTTTCATTGTATTGCACTAATTACTCTCTTACAGTAAACAAGTCGAACATTGTCATCCTCAAGTTTCCTCATTTAACTTTGAGTTGATATTGAATAACTTTCATTAAGCTTAAGCTTGGTTGATTTAGCTTTTGACTCCTTTTTTTATTAAGGTTGGCACAATATATGGTAAGTAGCTTGTTTTATTGTAATTTGTAACTCAAAATATTAGAAGAAAAGAGATTAAGATTGATATCTGACTATGAATCAGTATTTTTTTTTTTTTTTTTGAAAAGATAATATTTCCTCCTATAGAAAATTTTTCTAAAACGTACGTATTAGTAATAAAGAAAGTTAACAAGTTTACTTTTTATTAAAAAATCAAGGAAGTATTCAATGATAATTGTATGCGGTTTTAATTATGCAGACAAAAATTTAAATAACTACTAATATATTATAAAAACTGTGTCATTTTTAATCAAAAAATGCATGCAATTTTAAGAATGCTCACAATTTTTATTGCTGTGGTAGAGTTCTTGATTAAAAGTTGAATAAAAAATCATGGTTAGTTATTGAGTGAGGCTACAAAGCACAAATCCTGATTTCGAATTCAATAAAAAAAATATCTCTATCAAATGCGTAATCGTGAGTAGAGCTGCAAACGAGTCGAGCCAAACTAAGTATTGTGCTGCTCGAGCTCGGCTGGTTTTGAGATTCGCGAGCTTGGCTCGTTTTAGGCTCGCGAGCTTAACTGTTTTATGTTGCTATTCGAGCTTGAGTTTGAACTCGCAAATAAGCTTGAATTCAAGCTCGTCTCGAGCTCGAGTTTTAGCTTAGAAATAAGCTTGAGCTCGTTTCTTACTGCTATTTGAGCTCGTGTTTGAACTTAGAGTTAGTCAAAAATAAAGAAAATTTATTTTTAATGCTGTTTCAGTGAGAAAATGAAAATAACAGTTTCAGTGAAAGATAAATGAAATAACAAAAAATGAAGTGGGGAGGCTGGTGACTCGGCTGAAGCATAATTTTTAGTTTTGTATCAAAATAACGTCGTTTTGATAGGCTCGCAAGCTTATTTAACGAGCAGTTCGCGAGCCTATCAAACGAGCTACTTGCGATCCTTTTTAAATGAGCTGTTCGTGAGCCGGCCTGTGAGCCTAACTGCTCAACGAGCCCGAATATTCGGTTTAAACTCAGCTCGTTTATTATCGATCCAAGCTCGAGTCGAGCTTTTATTGAGCGAACACCGAGCCGCTCGCGAACAGCTCAACTCATTTGCAGCTCTAATTGCCAGAGGTGAAAAATAAGCAAGTAACAATTGATTTAAATTGCTGAAATATGAAGGATTGCGCTGAAACAACATCCGCATTTAATTAAATGACGATAATGTCTAGTTAACTAACGCTAACAGACTAGATTCTCTTCAAACAGATTAGGGTTGACAGCTGAGACAAAAATTGGTCACCGTAATTCATTGGTTCAAACGGAACCTATTGTTGGAGTGGTGAGTTCTCTGGCGGAGGATGCCTCGAAGATTGTTAATTCGTTAATTGGTGTAAGTAATTGCTTCATCCCTATTGAACTGATGCGTAAGTTGTGAGCTTGTGAGTTTTTAAGTTTGTTTTCCAAAGTTTTTGTGATGCATAACTTGATTTTGTCAACTTCAGCAGACATGAACTCTTGCTACACTAAATAGTCAGGATAGAATTAACAGGATGCATAATTAATTCATATTCAACTGATGAATCTCTTTGTTTGAATCCAAGTCCTTTAAATATAAGAAATAATCTCCTGATTAATTAAGGATTTAACATGAAATTGCATAATAAGGTGCTGTAATGGTTTGGTGAAAGTATTGTATCTATAAAGCTGGAAATTGGTTCGTCAAATAAGTCAGGTTCATTGAATAGGACTGAAGATTGAATACTGAAGGTTTAATACATACATAGCAAATAGTCCGTAATCCATGACAAAAAATGTGGATACCCACTTAAAAACTAAATACCACTGACCATAGCGATACCGATTAATGATAGGTAAACATTGATGCATATGGTAGAACTTCCTTGTTCCATATCCAGGTGTTAGAGTTATTTCATTATATGTTAGGGAGGCCGGTGCAGTCGAAATTCTCTAACACTTCTTCTGTTTGGTAGGCTGCCTCACTGCTGCAGAAGCGGCAACATCGGCAAAGCTTCGATCGCAGATATTAGTATTAATACAATCTTACAGATTCTGCAGCTTCTCTTCTCTATATGCATCCTTTTGAAATTGGCCAGGTGTTGCAGCAATATTTGTCAGTGTTAGCTCGAGCATACAGATCAAGCTGAATCATCGCGGAACCTCGATGGAAATATGAGATGGAGTTCTGAAGTGCTTAAGGCCAAATTGTCTTTTGGTTCAAGAGAACCATATGGGCAGAGCTATTAGGAACAAGTTTCCTCTGGAATGTTGCCTGTCGTTGAAGTGCAATTTATTGGTACCTTTCAGCTCGAGCGTACGAATCAGGCAAACTGATGGGGGGAACTTCGATGGTATCATGAGACAAAGTTTTTGAAGTGCTTGAGATCAGATTGTCTTTCGGTTCAAGAGAACCATTTGGAGCTGAGTTATTAGGAACAAGTTTCCTTTGGAATGATGCCTACTGTTGAAGTGCAATTTGTCCCTTTCAGCTCGAGCGTATGCATCAAAGGGAATGACCAGTGAAAGCCTAGTGTGTGAATTAGTTCCCAGAGTGACGTTTGGGGTTTCTAGAATCCCGAAATCCTCATGCCCAGTAAGATTTAGCAGGCCCCGAGAAAATGATCCCGAAGTTATCGGGTCCATACGTTCTATGTATCAAGGTCGGCCGCCTGGAGGACGGATGCCACTTAGAGCAGCTTGTGCACGGTCGACCCTCTACTTTGGCCTACATGAAAGAGGGCAACATTTCCCTAGAGTTTGGGCAACCTTTCGCGGGTGGTTCCGGTTCATGATGAGTCACGGTTCAGAAAATATTTGAACCTGAACCGGATCGCCCTTCCTTCGGTTCCGGTTAACCGACAGGCCAAAACCGCCGGTTTTTCCGAGCTGAACCGGCCATGGCCACCACTACTAGCATCAGTACATTTTCATTAATTTAAATTTTGTGTCCATATGAACAAATTGGTTTCCATTAACACATCATCAATCAATTCACTCACCTTTAGCTGTCCAAATCCACCAAACTCAAATTCATCATCTGCAACAACATCCCGTATACGTTTCTTATCCCATGCACAAACACGTGGATACGCATCCCACATCACAGGCCTTCCCAAGTTAAGTGATCAAAGATATGGGATCTGCAATGCAAACCAAAATATAGCTGTCAGTATATTCGATTGGTAATCATTTTGCTTATGCTACGGCGTTAAATAACCTAACTTGCAAAAACACAACGCACCCGCCTAGACCCCCTTGCTTTGCCTTTTCTTTTCAGAGATTTCTTGAATCTATCCACACACAGAACTAACAATTGCACTACAAGCTCTCCCCAGTTAAACTGACTTGCACGATCAATATCCGAAACCAACCTCATTAGCTTGGGGCTGAACCGGACACACTGCGTAGGATATAACAAAACGCCTAAAACATACAAGAGGAAGAACATCTGAAATTCGTCCTTCGTAACACTATTATGAATTTTATTCAGCAAGTCTGCCTCAAGAATTGCAGAACATCCGTTATAGTGTGAAACAGCAAAGCTAGCATCATCTTCGCTCAGCGACTTAATATCAGGAACGGCGGTTGGGATACTGAGAAAACCCAGCCAACAAAGATTCCCAGAAATCCTAATAGATATTCCTTGGGCCAGATCCAAAACTACCTTATGAGTGTCAAAAGTTCACATAACCAATAGCAAAGCTTTCTATTCAACGCTATTTTAGGGAACTTCAGCATCTCACCAAATCCAATATCGTCTACCTACCGTTCCTGTTGTTCTATAAGATCCCTCAGCATTGCAGACAATGCTAGGGGCCAGCACCTAACATTTGGACTCTGCTCATTACATTGTAAGTGTTGAAAGCTTCGGTAAAGGAAACTAGCATACAATATTAACATACAATAACAAGCTGCCTAAACAAACATGCAAAATAATAATTGGCAAATCACCTGTATACACTTCTTCCATTTCATTCCCTTACTGGACTTTTCAGAACACAAATTTTAGACACCTGCATTCCCAGCTACTTCATTTTCCATTTTTCCCTCATTTACATCTTTAAACACACTATCATCTCTGTAAAATAATGACACGAATTAGTAAAATCTATGATATCTATACTATTATTACAACCTTGTGCAACTACATTATCATACTATTTCATTGTAAAGCTGATGTACATCTTCTAATTATAAGTGCTTTCATTCTAAACCTGATTTCCATCTTCCAAGCATAAGGGTATAGTAACGATTGGCAGATTCTTCTGAAAATTCCAATCCTTTAAAACCCTTCATACAGTACCATAACAACCAATATATTTTTCCAACTTTCATTTCAATTGAACATATCAAACTTTTGAAATTCACACTCCAAATTCAAATGTTGGCGTTTTAATTTTTCCACTGCAATTCACACTCCTAATTCAAACATTGGTGAATTATTATTCCCACAGCAATTCACACTCAGAATTAAAACATTTTCCCAACGACTCCATTTCAATCGAACATATAAAAGTTTATAATTAAACTTGCAATTAAATTAAAAACTTGAACTAACCTCCGTAATCTTGTACTCATCTTCTTCTCACTGCTGTCAAGATCATCCAAAAACATCGACTTTCTGTTTCATTTCCTATTTCCATTTTTTCCAGCCCATTGCATTGAGGACCCCCCATGGAAACGAACTTTGGCTTCCTACAAGACATCCTATTATTTTCCATTACTGGTAATTCTTGCATTGGGGAGAGGTCGGTTTGCGAAGATGCTCTGCTTCGGTCTGCTAACGATCGTCAAGTAGTATATCGTCCGTCTGCTAACGATCGTCAAGACGTGAAGTAGTAGATCGTTTGCTTTCGTCTGCTAACGATTCACTCCTTCCCTCTCCTACCCCTCTGTTTTTGAAATGCATTATTTAAAGAACAAGTTAATCATTTTTAACTGCGGACCCACCAAATGTTTTTTTATTCCAATTCGCATGTGCGGTTCGCGCCTGATAGCTTTAGCGTTAGTTCGTTATTAATAAATACGGATACTAATTCATTACTAATTAATTACTGAAATGAAAATACATCTATCCAAAAAAAATATGTTGTTGTAAGCCTTCTTTTTGGTTAAGAAATGAAACCCTTTCTGTGAAGTAGGTGGATAGATACCGTACACTGGAGAAGATAAGCTTTCTTTCCTTGGTCCGAGAAGTGAAAAGTGATTGCAGTCGACCCTCATGGCGTTTGCTCTTGATTGCTCCATCTTTCATTCTTTAAAATCTTTTGCACCTTTGGTTTCTTCAAACCCTTTTCTTGTTTCACCCATGTCAATAGTTTCATTGTCTTCTTCTTCTTCTTTTTTATCTCTGAAGGATAATACCCACCACCAGCTAAAGCTCAATCATTCGCTAAGAGCATCTCCTGAAGGTTTTCTCTGCATCTTTTTCCTCATTTCGTTCCAAATTCTTTTGATTGACTTGTTAATCTCATTATATAATTAGAAATTGGTATTTCAGAATCGGATTCTTCTTGGATTCTAGTATCTCAATACTCTTAATTGTTTTTCACTCAGGCGGCCCCCAAAACTAAAGCATCAAGCATGTGACATTCTTGTTGACTTCTTGCTTGAAGATTGCAAATTAAGAACATTTTGAAACAACATTTTACAGTTTTAGTATGATGAGGTTAAATTTTGAATTTAAAAACAATAATTTTGAATTTTTTTTTTTAAATTATGTGTATGAGTTGCAATAAATCTCAGTTTCAATTCTTCAAATGATAACCCGAAATATAATAACAAAATATGATTGCAGAGTAATTAGAGGTTCAGTTATCTGTAAAATAGAGTTGCATTTTCTACAAGTACATTCGTTAACATTATGTGATTTTGATGCTTCTTTGTTGCAGGGATTCCCAATGAATTAATGGAAGATTCAAAATTTGTTCCTTTAAATGCAGAAGATCCTGTATATGGTCCACCTGTAAGTTGTGGTTAGTTCTATGCCAATTTAATTATGCTCCTGTTTTATTGATGATCACCCGTTTTATTTACAGAATCCAAGTTTAAACATTTACATTCTTATCTTGCAGGCTTTGTTGTTGTTAGGCTTTGAACTTGATGAAGCAGAGAAGGTGATTCTCATTACATTTTCATTTTCCTGCCCTAGAAATAATGAATGATTTAGTAGAGATCTTTGTTTATCTCAGTTACATGCATGATTATGGGAAGAGAATCCTAATGTCAAAGCTTAAACAGAAATATTACCTTTTGATCTGTCCAGTTTATTGGTAAAGTAAAAAAAAAAAAAAAAAAAAAACCTCCAAGCTAGAATACCTGCTTTCTTGTTTCTTTGTCATCAAATTGGTAGATTGATACCTAGAAACTTGGTTCCGATGCTTTCTGAAACCTTTATTAATCTTCGGTGCAGATCAAGCAACTACTGAGGGAAATGGGTGGTGAATTTTTACAGGTAGTTTGTTAATTCATATAGCAAATTGCGTAAAAAAGTAGATGAACTTTATGGTGGTTATTGTATCAGATACAGATTATTGTTTTCCTTCCCATGTTTTGATATGATGTAAAGTTATTAGATGCTTGATATGCAACTTGTACTTTGTATGTCATTTTTCTGCAATTTTTGTAGATTATTTTCTGTACTGAGGACATGATCCCCCGGTCACTTTGGGACGCAATGCATACCACTCAACCAAATTTGGAAAAAGTGCAGGTTATATGTAATATTAAGCTTTTTATTCACCATATTTATATGTTTATTTATCTGCATCTAGCAGACATTTCATTACCACTTTACCAAAAATAATCTCAACTCTCATGTTTTTCCAAGTGACGAGCAATTTTCGTTCCAAATCTTTACCTACTGTCGTCTCAAATTTTTCCTTAATTAATCTATTTGCACATTCATTTCATGCTTTATGATTGTTCCAGTTAAAGAATGGAACAGTTTTTTCAACTTTTTGTTTTGGTATTCTCCTCCAGATAGCCAAGTCATTGCCAAGAATTTGTTTCTTATCAGGCCTCGGCGGGGAGGAGACAATGATGTTCATAGATGCTTTTCCAGAAACTGGTATTTTGATGTCTTCTTCTTACTATAACGTAATAATTTAAATCCAGTTATCCATTTGGCAATAATTTGATTAGGAATACAACCAAAAAAAAAAAGATGCAGCATACGAATTGAAAATATTGAATATTCTTTTATTAAAGAATTCTGCTACAGGATTACCATTTACCTGCTTGTAGTTTCTGTCCTTGTTTTCATTCTCCTGGTGTTATGCAGGTCTAGAACCAGCTGTATTTGCAGCTCTTGTTCCAAACAGTGCTGATAAGCCGTTAGAGGAATTAATAGAAGAAATCATGGGGGATCATGAAATGCTCGTAAGCTTCGGTTCTTGTGAATTATTAAGTTCCTAAGACAAACTTAATCTTTCTTAACTCAATATAATTTTGTGCAGACTGGAAACCAGCAGGACTCAACATAGTCAAATGCCATATATTAGAGGTTATATGCTTCAGAGATTGTTTCTTCTGCATTCTAAATATAGAAGGGCAAGTTCAGAGTTTTCGCTCAAGCAAAACAAACTCAATTGCATAGTCCACTGTACTTGTGTTAAAGAGTGCTCTTGCTGAAATTTCCATTATATATACATGATAATTTAACATGTTTGCTTTATAAGTTGCAATATACAAAAGCCACAATCCCTAGTGTAAAACCATACATGTTAAGAGCTCTATAACTACACTGGATACATATCATTTTCATTGGATGGTCTATGTTACCATAAAAATGAGCAGATTCCCGTCAGTTTTTAATTGTTTGAAGCATTTCAGATCAGAGTAAAATCAAAATAAGAGTTGGTCCGAACATACCATGCAGACTACAATCCATTTTGATTCACCCAGCATGAATTTCAGTATTCTGAAAGTTAGAAATATAGATTTGCAATATTGGACAGACATAAAGCAGGGCGAGTCTTTTCAATTTCTGCTCTGTCCAAGCTCTATTCAGTTTGGAAAACCCTGGCATATAATTGCTGAATCAACATTTCCCCAAGTCCCTAATGATCCAATAGAAACAATGAGAGAACAAAAAGTTATATCACTGTTACAAAAACCAACAATTTTAACATTCAGAGAAGTGTGAGCATATAACAGAAATCCAGACTTTTCAATTTTCAACTGCAATTTAAAAATGCCCTTTCAAATGCAATGTTTACTAACCCCAATATGAGGAGTAGTAACTCATAATCCAAAGCGCCAATTCTTGTTCTTTTCTTTTTTATTCCCTCAAACACATGCCAGTCTATCTCACAAATGTGAATTCGACGATTGTAAATGACATATATACACAGGAAAATTGGAGGAATGTGGTCTGCCATTTTCCATGAATCATAATTCTGGTTTCACAGGGTGCAAATGCAATCCAAATTAAGATAACAATAACCCAAAATGAGATAACTCAGAACCAATACATCCTTATCATAAGAGACTAAAATTCATTAGTAGAAATCACATATAAGCATCATACTTTTGCACTCTGACACAGAAGCACCATATTATGCAAAATAAAACTAAATCTTTCATAAACGAAGCACACTAACTGTCATCCAATATCTTCAAAGCAAATGCAAATTTAACCAAATACATAACAAAATCAGGAAAATATTACCTTGAATGATCAAAATCCCAATGTCAATCGTCCTCGTCACTGTCATCACTAAACCAACCGGGCTTCTCCACCTTCTTCTTCTTCTTCTCCTTCTCCCTCTTTGTTTCGTCTTCTCTGCTCATCAATCTCTCATCTGCACCTCCATCTACCACTGACGCCCAACTCTCATCCTCAAATACCTCACCACCGTCCTCCCATTCTTCCTCCCTCCTCCCTTCACCGCCATCTCTCCGACTTCTTTTAGCCACCGGTCTTTCTCTCGGCCCCAATTGATTCCTCGGACACTCGTAAGACAAATGCCCCTCCTCCCCACACTCATAGCACCGACTTTTGTCCTTATAAATTCTTTTTTTAATGAACTCCGGTGCACGACCGTTATCAGCGGCGATAGAGGCGGATAGAGTTCGGCCGTTAAGGATTTTCTTGTTCATTTGGCGAGCCGCAGAAACTGCGTCGTCTCGAGAAACGAATTGAATAAAAGCTACGCCCTTAGATTGGCGGGAGACTCGATCTTTGAGGACGGTGACGCGAGCGATCTTACCAAAGGTAGAGAAGAGAGTATGGAGATCGGAGTTGGTAAGGGAATAGTCGAGGTTTGAGACGTAGAGAGTGGATTTTGAAGGAGCTAAGCCAGCTGAGCCGCTAGATTTTGGGTTCGATTTAGAGGATGAGGACGGCGGTTGTGGAGCGGAGGAGTAGCGGTAGTAGAAGGTATCGTCTTCATCGCTGTCACTGGTATTCTTGCGCCTCATTTTCTTCCTTCAGGCTCAGACTAGTTGTGGAAATTAAAACGTAAGGGTGTTTTTTATGGAAAAATAATTATTTAATTTTTTTTGGATTCATTTTCTATTATAAAGAAACGTTCTAATTATACAAAAAGAAGGGTTCCAAACAGGGAATGAGCTAAATGATTCATCCCTCTACGTACGTACACAAAAGTTAAATTATCATCTTCAATTCTTGCAATAATATTTGTCAGCTTCCAACGTACCTTTAATGCCATCAACAATGCTTTTAGCATCGCTCTGTATAATGCATTCTCTCAAACCTCTTCCTCTTCTTCTTCTTCTTCTTCTTCTTCTTCTAAGGTAGACAGCAGCTTCCACAGCTAAGGCCTCCAAAACTGCAACATCAGTTACAAACACACCAATCTATAATAACCCCATGAGAGTCTCCATTAAGGCCAGTGGAACAAAAGTAGGAGGCATAAGGGCAGTATCAAGAGAGTGAATGTATGCATTAGCCTCTTTATATTCAGCATTGTAACTAATTACATCTATAACATTCCAGGATACATTATTAAATTCCTAGCTTTCCAGATTTGCCATAGCAAATGAGCCGCACCCACCATTTCCGTCATAGTGCCTCCTGCTTGACGAAAAACAAGCAACAAATGCTCCCATTTTTCCCCAATACAGGAGCCTGCAAGTGCAGAAGTTCTAATTGCCCTGCTAAAATTGCAGTCAAAAAATAAATGAATTTCAGTTTCGGCGGTTCCCCACAAAAAGGACGCACACAATTTGCATTCTGCACTCTCCTATTAATATTATATCCAACTGTTAAACCTTTTTAGAAGATCCTCCAAAGAAAGACTTGCAACGTTTTAGGTTCTAAAGACCACAATGTCTTCCAATTAAAAGTAGAATGTTGAACATGATGATTAATATTATGAAATAATCTGTATTATTCGATGATTTAAAATGCTAATTGTTTACATACAGAATATGTACCAGAAATCCTAAGTTATTGGGATTAAGATTGAGTTTGTGTTTAACCTGCTTCTAATCTGTTAACTTATTTGAGTCCTACTCTACTTCTACTCTTTAACACTTCCCTTCAAGCTGAGTTATTGGATTACAGATACTCAGCTAAGAGAGGACTCTTTTGAACACTCGTGCTGGCACAGCTTTAGTCAGTATGTCAGCCAGTTGGTCTTCGGATCTTACAAACGGCAAACAGATAAGTCCTTCTTCTAGCTTCTCTTTGATGAAGTGTCGATCAATCTCAACATGTTTAGTGCGATCATGTTGCACTGGATTTTCTGAGATACTAATCGCCGCCTTGTTATCATACCTCAACTGACTTGCACTTCGTACTGCATAGGCTATATCTGGTCGTGTATGTGACAGATAGATTAACTTTCCGACCAGTCTTTGGTACTGTTCTAGGTTTGCTTGTTCAGCTTTTTCTTCAATCTTCAAGCCATGATTAACCTCCAATGGTGTTTCTGCTGGCTTACTTTCAAACAAACCTGTCTCTGCTAGTAGGTCAAGAATGTACTTCCTTTGGGAGATGAATATTCCTCGTTTTGACCTGAGAACTTCAATCCTAAGGAAGTATTTTAACCTTCCTAGGTCTTTCATCTCAAACTCCTTGAACAGCTGTTGTTTCAGATTTTTTATCTCATCTAGATCATTCCCAGTAATAATCATGTCGTCCACATAGATTATCAAGCATGTAACCAGACCTTCCCTCTGCTTTAGGAAAAGAGTATGATCTGAATTATTTTGCTTGTATCCGATCTTCTTCATAACACCAGTGAACCGGCCAAACCATGCTCTCGGAGATTGTTTCAAACCATACAGAGCTTTCTTCAAGCGACATCCTTCTCTTGGTTTAAAGTCTTGTGAAAAACCTGGGGGTGCTTCCATGTAGACTTCTTCCTCTAGTTCTCCATGAAAAAAGGCATTTTTTACATCAAGCTGAAATAAAGGTCACTCACAGTTTGCTGCAATAGAAAAGAGTACTCTAACTGTATCCAGTTTCGCAACAGGAGAGAATGTCTCAGAGTAGTCAATTCCATATGTCTGAGTATACCCCTTTGCAACAAGTCTTACTTTATACCTTTCAATGGACCCATCAGATTTGTATTTGATGGTGAAAACCCATTTACATCCAACTGGTTTTTTATCATCTGGCAGCTGTCATTTCTCCCAGGTGTTGTTTTTAACCAGTGCTTCCATCTCAGTATACATTGCTTGTCGCCACTTACCTTCTCGTTGAGCCTCTTCCACAGTTCTAGGTATTTTTTCTGAGGTTATTGCTGTGTTGAACGCCCTAGCTGTTCTGGATAAGTGTTCTTCAGCCAAACCTGCTATCGGGTATCTTGATCTACCTGGCCCCAGTTCAGGTTCATACCGTTTAGGCGGTATTCATCGGTTCTTCCTAGAAGGCAATACGTACCCTTCTTCTGCTCTTCTCTCATCCTGCATCTCATTAGCTATATAAGAAGTATCATATAGTAAGCTTTCTTCAGGAGTAACAAGTTCCTGTTGGTTAGAAATACTTACTTCAGGAGTTTCAGACATGGGAGAAGAAGAGAGATGGTCTGCCTCTGGAGGAGGTACTTCACAGTTTGAGTTAGTCTCAGTACCAACTTGCTCTATTTGGACCGGACCTGTCAAGTTTGGAATAGCGGACTGATCTGAACCAATAAGCCAATTCAACGGGTCTATCTTTAAAGTTTCCCCCTGACCCGTGAATTTTTGTTGAAAACAATATTCTGTTTCCACAAAGTCACAGTTCATAGTAACATGTATAGTCTTTTTGATTGGGTCAAAACAACAATACCCTTTTGTTTGAGTCCCATATCCCACAAATGCACACTTGATTGCACAAGCATCAAGTTTTGTTCTATGTTTCCGAGGAATATGGACATAAACCGTACACCTAAAAATTTTAGGAGGAAGAGTAAAGCTAGGTGGGAGTTTGACATGTGCAGATAAAGTGTCAATTGGCGTTTTGAAACCTAAAATTTTAGTTGGTAACCGGTTTATTAGGTAGGCAGCTGTAGCAACAGCTTCTGGCCACAAGTTCTTAGGGGACCCCAGATTCCAACATTTGGGCCCTGGTCATTTCTAACAATATTCTATTTTTTCTTTCTGCCACCCCATTTTGTTGTGGGGTATAGGGACACGTAGTCTGATGAACAAGTCCATGGCTCCCGAAATTTTTTTTCATATTTTGGTTTATAAACTCCCCCCATTATCAGATCGAAGTATTTGGATCTGTCTTTGAAACTGTGTTTGAATAAAATTGTAAAACAAAACAAATTTGTTAAACACATCAGACTTATTCTTTAAAAAATAGATCCACGTAGTTCTAGTGCAATCATCCACAAATAAAAGAAAATATGATACCCCGTTATAGCCAGGTATAGGTGTGGGCCCCCAAACATCAGCATGAATAAGAGCAAAAGGAATCTCAGACCGTGTATTAGTTTTAGGAAAAACTTGTTTGTGACTTTTTGCAAGTACACACGTTTCACAAGTTATTGGAGTTTTTATTTTTTTGGAACTGAAGAAACAACATTCTAAGATATCCCATGGAGGGGTGTCCGAGTCTCCGGTGCCATAACCAAACTTGTCGGTCGACAGTCCCGTGAGCAAGCATCATGGTACCTTTTGTGTCCACCTCATCCATGAAGTACAGTCCTCCGTATTCAGTGCCATGCCCAATTTGTACAACACAAAAATTGGAATGCATTAGAACGGTACAATTCAATTCCTTGGTAATATGACTTATAGACAGCAATTTGTGAGACAACTTCGGTACATATAAACAATTTGACAATTTCATTTGCGGGAGAGAACTCGATCTCCCATTCCCCTTCTACCATTGAATATCCCCCATTAGCACTTTGCACAAAGTTTCTTCTTGGTTTATTTTTAATTTTAAAGTCAGTTGGGTCATTCGACATTGTATCGGTAGCCCCACAATCAAAAATCCATTTTTTCGAGGAGAAAGCATTTTCTTTATGCACATTTAGAGAAAAAGGGGCCGAATTCATAATATTTAAAACATCCCGTCCAGTTTTACTAATCAAGGAAAGTCCAGGGGCTGAAGAGGAATTTCCCTTCCTTCTGGACACGGCAGAAAATAAGCAATGGGACGGAGGGCTTTTTTGTCCTTTCTTTTCCTGCCGCGCCCCATCACCTGCAGCCCACTCCTTACCTTCTTTCGTTGGACTGTCTGCCCTAGTCGCTTGGAAAAATGACGACGCCTCCTTTAATGCTTCTGGAACTCTCTCCTTTCCAGATGCCTCCCTGCCTTCTGTGCCATTTTCTTCTTCGTCTTCATGGCTCGCTCCAGTGAAGGCAGCATACGCGCTCCCTTGTATGGTCGAGAGTGAGTTGCCCACTGTGTTTCCCGAGCCTCCCCCTCCTCTGTTCCATCGCTTTTTCCCTGCAGGCCACTAATTTGGGTAGCCGATGATCTTGAAACACCCATCTTTCGTGTGCCTCGAGCCCCCACAGTGACTGCATCGAAGTTTAGACCTGTCTTCCTCACCTAGGGATGATGACTTGGCTACTGTTTTAGCCAGATCTGACCGGGTCTTGACGATAAACCCGTGGACTGCCTGTGACCCTTCTGGATTTGATACTTCGACGCCCAGAATGCCCTTCCTGGCAGCCTCTCTCCTAATGATGGCATAGGCTCGTTCGACTGAAGGAAGAGCATCGAGCTTGGGAATGTCCCGCCGTTCTGCCTCATACCGATCATGGATTCCAGCCAGAAACTGGAAAAGTCTCGTCTCTTGCTGAATCCTACTGTAAGTATCTAGATCTTCCTTACATCTCATGGGGTTTGGCATCCGGCGATTGATCTCCTTCCAGATCGCCTGTAGGGTTCCGGAAATACTTCTCGATCGTGGTTTCTCCCTGTTTTACGTTATTTGCTTTTACTGTTAGGTCATAGATCTGCAGGGAGTCACTGGTCGTTTGGAACGTGGTAGCCAAACTATCCCACAGATCTTTGGCCGTTGCATGTTGGATATATTGGACTGCTAACTCAGGTTCTATATTTTCGATTATCCAGGAGAAAACAATTGAGTCTGACTGTTTCCATTTTATGTAGGTTTGATCCCCTGTGGGCAGAGGCGGAGCTCCCAGTATGTGGTTGAGTTTCCCTCTGCCGCTAATGGCGATTTCCATGAGCCGCGACCAGACGTGTAGTTAAACTCGTTGAGTTTTATTGTGAGACTCACAGTGAAGTTGCTGGACTTTGTTGAGCTTGTTTTGGTGGTGAGATTTTGGATGATCTGCAATAGTTGAGTAGCAGATGCATCCATTCCGGATGTGTCAGTTGCTCCTGTTGAACAGGACTCCTCTTGATCACTCATATCTCGGTATATGATGAAGCCACAATTCGATCACAATGATTTGTGACTCATCGAAGGCTCTGATACCATGTTGAACATGATGATTAATATTATG
>CANUEY010371264.1:0-43526 GCA_948099555.1 Croton setiger
TTATTTGCAGGTGAATTGGAGAACAACAAATACACAATGCCATTTAATTTTCGGGGGGAAATGCGATGATAGAAGCAAAGTGGCAGCAGGAAAGAATCAGCAGATGTTCGAGAGGGAAAGGTGAGCTAGATTGATAAATACAGAAAAAGTATATATGTATACATATACAATTAAGAATTCACAATTCAAATTTTTGCTTCTCCATAAATCTCAATAAACCAGAAGTTTACAAAATGGATAAATGCAGAAATTAGGAAAATTGGAGAGAAAACGAGACTCCAAAAAGAAAAATTTGATTCCCTGCCGAACCCATATCTGGATCAAGAATAGAATGAGATTTTCTGCAACTTTAATCTGAAGAGAAGCATTTCCAATTCGAACAGATGTAGAATATTTGGTTACAAAGTGATTGAAACTTTTTTTTTTTTTTTTTTTCACAAATAAGTGATCGAAACTAAGCTTGCTTGCAAACAGCAAACTCGCAGTGGATGGTTTATGAACAACATATCTAATTTCTATGTTTGTAAGCTAATTAATTGCTAGTCAAATCGGTTAAATATTAATCAAAGTTCCGTTGTAGTCTAGTTGGTTAGGATATTCGGCTCTCACCCGAAAGACCCGGGTTCAATTCCCGGCAACGGAATTCATTTTTTAAATATTAATAATTTCTTAAGGAATTAAAATTAGGATTAAAAAATTATATTAAATTCAGTACTAACATTAAAATGTTGCTTTCTTAGTTTTAAAAATTAAAATTCTTGTTTTCCATAAAAAAAAAATCAAATTTCTTGTTAACATTTAAATGAAATTAGATTAATTTAAAGACTCATTAAAATGATGTTTTCATGTTTTCATAAGTTTTAATTTTTATTAACACTTAAATGGAACTGGATAAATTAAAATGTTTTCTTTCTATTTTTACAAAATGATTTCTAAGTATTGGAAGAGCAATTACCACTGTCGTTGCAATGGTACGAAATTGGCACATTGCATTCTTGATACGAGGACTCGTTTTCAAATTTTGAAGTTAGTTAATCCAGAAAATGGGAAGAGCAATTAACTCAAGTGAAAGCTTAATCGTCTATTCAAACGACTTGTCGTTGAATCGAAGTTCAAACTGGGGCTATCATCTAACCACTCCTCTAACCCCAGCTGAAGAAACGACTATATAGATGCATTTTTATAATTTCAAGTTAGTTAATAATTATCCACTCTGTTCCGAGAGAGAGCCCCCAATTTCCTTTCCTAATATAGACAAAAATCTAAATTTTTGTATTTTAAGCAATTAACATATTTTTTCTTCTGTAATTTTCACAAGCCTAGTCCACGGCCGCGCCGCCGATCTTCACGACGAGCAACCACGCACGCAGGAGCACTGTTTGTTTATAAAGTATATACAATAAAAGCGAGTAGAAATTCCGGCACACCCCAACAAAAATCTTATATTTACCACGTCCACCATTGTATTACAGTCGACTCAAGACCGTAAGGAAGTTAAGGGCATTTTTGTCACTAAACATTCAAACTTGGACTTTCATGACAAACTCAAAAAAAACTCTTTGAAAGATCTAAATCTCATACTCTCCACCACAGCTCAGTCTGGACCTGCTTCGTCTCTTCCATCTCATCTCATTTCTTCACTCTGAGATTCTTTATGCTATTTTCTTTGAAGAATCCAAAAGCTCTTAACATTTTATCTGAAATTTATAGATCTGATTAAACCGTCGAACCACGAGCTCCAACTGACTCGGGAATGGCTTCTTCGGAAGCCGATTCCCGCCTTTGCCAAGTCGTAGCCCCTGCCCTTGAGAAGATCATAAAAAACGCTTCGTGGCGGAAACACTCTAAACTTGCTCATGAATGCAAATCCGTTCTCGAAAGACTTACATCGTCACAGAAGCAGCAGCTACCGGCCGCCGCCGATTCCGAGCCCGATGCCTCGATCCCTGGTCCACTTCACGATGGAGGTTCCACCGAGTACTCGCTTGCTGAATCTGAATTCATCCTCAGTCCTCTGATCAACGCTTGTAGTACTGCCTTCTTGAAGATCGTTGATCCAGCCGTTGATTGCATTCAGAAATTAATTGCACACGGTTACTTGCGTGGCGAGGCTGACCCTAGCGGAGGCACCGAGACTCAACTTCTGTCGAAATTGATTGAATCCGTTTGTAAATGTTATGATATTGGCGATGATGCAATTGAGCTTTTGGTTCTTAAGACGCTTCTGTCGGCGGTTACATCGATTTCGTTGAGGATACACGGTGATTGCCTGTTGCAGATAGTGAGAACTTGTTATGATATTTACTTAGCAAGCAAAAACGTAGTAAATCAGACAACAGCAAAAGCATCGTTGATCCAAATGTTAGTGATTGTGTTTAGGAGAATGGAGGCAGATTCATCCACGGTACCAATTCAACCGATTGTTGTAGCCGAATTGATGGAACCTGTTGAGAAATCGGATGCAGACGGGTCAATGACGATGTTTGTGCAGGGATTTATTACTAAAATTATGCAAGATATTGATGGAGTGTTGAATTCAGCTGCTCCAAGCAAGGTTACGTTGGGAGCTCACGACGGTGCTTTTGAAACTACCACAGTTGAGACCACCAATCCTGCGGATTTACTTGATTCGACTGATAAGGACATGTTAGATGCTAAGTATTGGGAAATTAGCATGTACAAGACTGCTTTGGAGGGGAGGAAAGGGGAATTGGCTGATGGGGAAGCAGAAAGAGATGAGGACTTGGAGGTTCAAATTGGAAACAAGCTTCGGAGAGATGCATTTCTGGTATTTAGAGCTCTTTGCAAGTTGTCGATGAAAACACCTCCTAAAGAGGCCATGGCTGATCCTATGTTGATGAGAGGGAAAATAGTGGCCCTGGAGTTGTTGAAGATCCTATTGGAGAATGCTGGGGCTGTATTTAGGACTAGTGACAGGTAATCTATATTTTTTTCCCCGCTTGCTTTTTATATTCATGGCATTTAGACTATTTGTTTCTTATAATTTTCATTATTAACTTTTTCTACTGATCAGTTTACTTTCGGCAATTACATTTCTTCATTTAAATATGGACGCTGTATAAATAATTAATACCAATTTTTGGGACTAAAAGAGTATGACAAGAGCAACAACAATAACAATGATGAAAACCAAGTATTAGTCTCAAACTAGTAGGGTCTTGCTACAATAATGCTTTGGTTTTCTGCGATGATCAAGTTGAAATCCATCCATAACAAAGTATGAATAGGAAATAATTTAAATTGTTTTGGTTAAAAAGTTTTTGAAGTCGTATTTTAGAATCACTTTATAAGCATAAAATGGGGGAAACAGGACCTTATTTTGTCTATCTACCAAATTTATGCTGAATGAAGTTATATTAGGATAAACAATATATGCAGTTTTGAGTTTTCATGCATTAAAGATACTTAAAAATTTTGGTAGATCATGCCATTTTAATTCCTGAGGTTTTAGTCTGTATTATTGAGCAAGTCAGAAACTACTTCTAGGTTTTTTAGGGACTTCCAATCATTCCATTTAATGTTTTGAGCAGCATAATGTGTAACAGCATATGCATAATTAAACCAACATTTCTTTTAACATATTTCATATTTCAAATAGTAGAACGCCTGACAGACAAATTCACCATATTGGCAATTCAAATATTCACGAGTTCTGTTGAGTAATCATAGTAGTAGCCTCGTCGAGGTTCTTGGTATTTTGGTTTCTGTGTAGAATTAATTATTGTGTGCCTTTGGTTGGATGAGAGCAGCAATAGCAAAACTGAAGACTTCTTGCTTATTCTGTAGAATAATATTCTTTCTTTATTTTATATTATTTTTTGTGCACAAGACAAATAACCTCTTTAAATGAACTGGGTCGTTGTCTTCATTTCCTCCTATAAGTTACGTCTTTATTTTTGTGTTCAATATAGTAAGAGAAACATGAAGGAAGTTTTCCCCTTTGTGGTTTTTTTTTTTTTCAACTGCACAACACCATAACCCCCACCTCTCTCTCTCTCCCTCCCTCCATGTTTCTGATTGTTGCTTACACCCACTCAATCTAACTGTTTTTTGCTCAATTTCTTTATTTGGTTTTAGTTTTGCCTCGTTCATAATTAAGTGGTATTTCATGAAGTCATTTTCCTTGGGTGAAAATTAGTTTTTCATCATTACTTCTGTAGTTTATACATTCCTATTTGATCATGAGATTTACTATTTCAAAAAATAATATTCTAATTTGCAAAAATATCTTTGATTTGGAACAGGTTTTTAGGTGCCATTAAGCAGTACTTGTGTCTTTCACTGTTGAAGAACAGCGCTTCAAGTCTTATGATTGTTTTCCAACTTTCTTGCTCCATTTTTATAAGTCTTGTCTCAAGGTTTAGAGCTGGATTGAAAGCAGAGATTGGAGTATTTTTTCCAATGATTGTTCTAAGAGTTTTGGAGAATGTTGCTCAACCTAATTTCCAACAGAAAATGATAGTGCTTCGGTTTTTAGATAAGCTATGTTTCGATTCACAAATCTTGGTGGACATTTTTATTAACTACGATTGTGATGTCAATTCATCAAACATATTTGAGAGGTATGTGTTTTCCAAATAAATTTTCAATTATGATAGAAGCAATCAAAGACATTAACAAATTTCTTTTTTTGATACTTGATTTGCTCAAGAATGGTCAATGGACTTCTTAAAACTGCTCAAGGTGTCCCCCCTGGTACTACAACCACACTTCTGCCACCACAGGAGGTGACTATGAAACTTGAAGCTATGAAGTGCTTAGTGGCCATTTTAAAATCAATGGGTGATTGGATGAACAAACAGTTACGCATTCCAGATCTGCATTCGACCAAGAAATTTGATTTAGCTGAGAGCACCTCTGAACCAGGCAGTCTTCCCATGGCAAATGGGAATGGGGATGAGGCTGTTGAAGGGTCAGATACTCATTCTGAAGCGTCCACTGAAGCTTCTGATGTTTCAACCATTGAGCAACGCCGGGCTTACAAGCTGGAACTTCAGGTAAGTAATAATCATTTGGTGCACAGACATTTAATTCTTCATGCAATATGTTCTGCATTGCACAGAATCTAATTTTAGATTGTGGCAGGAAGGTATATCTCTTTTTAATCGAAAACCAAAGAAAGGTATCGAATTTCTTATCAATGCAAATAAAGTGGGCAATTCACCAGAGGAGATAGCAGCATTCCTTAGAAATGCATCTGGTTTGAACAAGACGCTGATTGGTGATTATCTAGGAGAAAGAGAAGATTTATCATTGAAAGTAATGCATGCCTATGTGGATTCATTTGAATTTCAAGACATGGAGTTTGATGAGGCTATCAGGGTCTTCCTACAAGGCTTCAGGTTACCTGGTGAGGCACAGAAGATTGATCGTATCATGGAAAAGTTTGCAGAGCGTTATTGTAAATGTAATCAGAAGGTTTTTACTAGTGCTGACACAGCCTATGTCCTTGCTTACTCTGTGATCATGCTTAATACTGATGCGCACAATCCCATGGTGAAGAATAAGGTATATTTAATTTCTTTTTTTGTAATATCTGGAAATTTTAGATGGCATGTTGACATGTCTACCCCCTGCCAAAAAAATGCAGATGTCAGCTGATGATTTTATAAGAAACAATCGTGGTATAGACGATGGAAAAGATCTACCAGAGGATTACATGAGGTCATTATTTGAACGCATATCCAGAAATGAGATCAAAATGAAAGAAGATGATTTAGCTCTCCAACAAAAGCAGCATATGAATTCAAACAAAATTTTGGGCTTGGATAGTATCCTAAACATTGTGATCCGTAAGAGGGGTGAAGATAAAATGGAAACCAGTGATGATCTTATCAGACACATGCAGGAGCAATTTAAGGAAAAAGCTCGCAAATCTGAGTAAGAAATAGCTTCCTTGATGTTTAGAATTTCCTTTTTTTGCATTGTATCTTTCTGTTTAGCAGCGTGCAGAACCATCATCTGAAATAGTTCTAGTGGCCTCTTCGATATTTATGACATAGCCTCAATTTTTTTAGCTGGGGCCTCGTCAACATGAATATTAGGGTTTATTTTACTTGATTTTATTTTATGCTTCAGGTTTTAAATTTGAAAGTGACTAATTGGATGGCAGTTTAATTTTGATCAGAAAGTCATGAACAATCATGATTTTTTTTTTCCTTGAAGTGTGCGGTTCAGACTAAGTTTGTGCTTGAGATTTTACTCTTTCTAATGTGAAGCTAATATATTGTTGTTCTCATTGATCTGTTTGCGTTGTCATTTGTAGGTCAGTTTACTATGCGGCAACTGATGTTGTGATACTACGATTTATGATTGAAGTATGCTGGGCTCCTATGTTGGCTGCCTTCAGTGTACCTCTTGACCAAAGTGATGACGAAGTGATCATAGATTTATGCCTTGAAGGTTTCCGTTATGCCATTCATGTTACTGCGGTAATGTCTATGAAGACTCATAGAGATGCTTTTGTTACATCATTAGCGAAATTTACCTCTCTCCACTCTCCTGCTGATATAAAGCAGAAAAACATTGATGCTATAAAGGTTAGTTTTCATCTTTTTGGACCATAATGGGTCTCATAAATTTTGATATTTTCGTCCCAGAAGATGCCTCAGATTCTACTAGCATAGAAACATTCTTATGATGTGTATGGGTAGATGGTCACACCTACCAATTATCTTTTATAGTTATTGTTTGGTAACATTGATATAGCTTCACTACCGGAATCAAAGAACAAAATGTACTAATCAATTATGCACATATGATCGTAAATGTTATGTTCACCAACTGGAACTTTTGTTTGGCTGACCTTTTGTGCACCTGACGGCTAAGAAGTTGGACATGTAATTATTATTTTTATTACTTTGAAAACTGATAATTGTTGCCACTCTATCTTGGAAGGCAGCAAGTAACTAATTGAAGGTTACCTAATAGCCTATTGAGGGCCCATGTTTTTGGAACTCAGTTTTTGTGAACGGTTAACTACAAAGCATAAGGGCAAACTACAACGTAGATTCTATTTGCTCATAGCGTTTAATACAACTTAAATTAACAATGAGTGGAGTAACATCTTATAGCAGTTGACAG
The DNA here is from genome assembly GCA_948099555.1 of Croton setiger. NCBI lineage: Eukaryota > Viridiplantae > Streptophyta > Magnoliopsida > Malpighiales > Euphorbiaceae > Croton > Croton setiger. The sequence goes on from CANUEY010371264.1 coordinate 7,105, forward strand.
TCACATTTTACTCATGGTCTAATTTGGATTTGTTGTTTCGTTCTTTATAGGCAATAGTTACAATTGCAGACGAGGACGGGAATTATTTGCAGGAGGCTTGGGAGCATATTTTGACTTGTGTCTCGCGCTTTGAGCACCTGCATCTCTTGGGTGAGGGCGCTCCTCCAGATGCTACTTTTTTCGCTTTTCCTCAGAACGAGGCAGACAAGGCAAAACAAGCTAAGTCAACCATCCTCCCTGTTTTGAAGAAAAAAGGACCCGGGAGAATGCAGTATGCAGCTGCTGCTGTGATGAGAGGTTCATATGATAGTGCCGGCATTGGTGGCAGTGCTTCTGGGGCTGTCACTTCTGAACAGATGAACAATTTGGTCTCTAATTTAAACATGCTGGAACAAGTGGGAAGCTCTGAAATGAACCGCATATTCACACGGAGTCAAAAATTGAACAGCGAGGCAATAATTGACTTTGTCAAGGCTCTTTGCAAGGTCTCTATGGAGGAGTTGCGCTCTGCATCTGATCCACGGGTTTTTAGCCTTACAAAGATTGTTGAGATCGCGTACGAATCATTTATTTTTTGCTTCTTTGCTCTACTTTTGATAAGTGTTTATTTGCTGCTTACCAATTATTTGCTTGAATTTCCTATGACAGGCACTATAACATGAACCGCATCAGGCTTGTATGGTCAAGCATCTGGCATGTGCTTTCTGATTTCTTTGTAAACATTGGCTGTTCTGAAAATCTTTCAATTGCAATATTTGCAATGGATTCTTTACGACAATTATCAATGAAATTCTTAGAACGAGAGGAGTTGTCTAACTACAATTTTCAGAATGAATTTATGAAGCCTTTTGTCATTGTTATGCGCAAGAGCAGTGCCGTTGAGATCAGAGAATTAATAATCAGATGTGTGTCACAAATGGTTTTATCTCGCGTCAACAATGTAAAATCAGGGTGGAAGAGCATGTTCATGGTATTAAAATCTGCTATTTTCTAACTTCATTTGAAATTGTAGTGCTATAGTTATGCGGAATTTTGAACCTTCCTATTAACTATTGATTATTTTTTTGCATTTCATCCATCCGCCTGTTAGTAGTTTACACTGGCTTCTTGCACTACTGTTTTCAGGTCTTCACAACTGCAGCTTATGATGACCACAAAAACATTGTACTATTGGCCTTTGAAATAATGGAGAAGATTATTCGAGAATACTTCCCATACATCACTGAGACTGAAACCACCACCTTCACTGATTGTGTAAATTGCCTAATTGCATTCACTAATAGTCGATTTAACAAGGACATTAGCCTCAATGCAATAGCTTTTCTTCGATTCTGTGCTACAAAGCTTGCAGAAGGAGATCTGGGATCGACAGCAAGGAATAAGGACAAGGAAGCATCTGGCAAAATTTCTCCAACATCACCAAAATCTGGGAAAGATGGAAAACTTGAAAATGGAGAGATTCCAGACAAGGAAGATCATCTCTATTTCTGGTTCCCTTTGTTGGCAGGTAAAACATCTGCATAAGCCCCAAGTTTTAGTTTGCCACGTCACAAAGCATTTGACATTTGGTATTTGCTTTCAGGCTCTCTTGTATGTCAATTTCATTTCGGACTCAAGGAAGTGTTTGTTTTAAGATGGTAGTTATTTCTCTGTGCAGGTTTATCAGAACTTAGCTTTGATCCTAGACCTGAAATCAGGAAGAGTGCTCTACAAGTTCTGTTTGATACTTTACGCAATCATGGCCACCTTTTCTCTTTACCTCTGTGGGAACGAGTCTTCGAGTCAGTCCTGTTTCCAATATTTGACTACGTACGGCATGCTATTGATCCTACTGGGGTTGATTCTCCTGGGCAAGGGATTGATGGTGATACAGGTGAGCTTGAGCAGGATGCGTGGCTTTATGAAACATGCACATTGGCCCTCCAACTGGTTGTGGATCTTTTTGTCAGATTCTACAACACTGTCAATCCACTTCTCCGGAAGGTGCTAATGCTTCTAGTCAGCTTTATTAGGCGTCCACACCAAAGTCTTGCTGGTATTGGTATTGCAGCATTTGTCCGTTTGATGAGCAATGCTGGTGATCTATTTTCAGAGGAAAAGTGGCTAGAAGTGGTTTTGTCATTAAAAGAGGCTGCCAATGCAACACTTCCTGATTTCACTTACATTGTTAATGGAGATCCCAGAGCAAGAAGCCACAGAGCTTTCGCTGGCCAAACAAATGGAGAGTCTACCGGGTCTGGCTCGCCTGATGATGATCCTGAGAGACAGATGACACGCCGTCTTTATGCTTCGTTAGCAGATGCAAAATGTAGAGCTGCTGTGCAGCTCTTATTAATTCAGGTAATTTATGTTTTTACTATATTGTTGTGAAACTCTTGGATTCTATCATACATTTGCATACACAACATTTTTATTAGTTGAATTGAATTTTGCGGTCCTATCCACTTTTCTTGAATTTGAAGTATGACCGCTATCTCATTCTATTTGGCAGGCGGTAATGGAAATATACAACATGTATCGGTCCGACCTTTCAGCTAAAAATACCTTAGTCCTCTTTGATGCTTTGCATGATGTGGCATCTCATGCTCACAAGATCAATACTAATTCAGCCTTGCGTTCAAGGCTACAAGAATTTGGCTCTATGACACAAATGCAAGACCCTCCTCTGTTACGCCTGGAAAATGAGACGTATCAAATTTGCCTCACATTCCTGCAAAATCTTAGTTTGGATAGGCCCAATGATTTCAATGAGATTGAAGTGGAATCTCATCTTGTCAACCTCTGCCAGGAGGTGTTACAATTTTATATTGAAACTTCCCGTTCCGGACAGGCATCACAATCATCTCCCAGCTTGCAAACTCAGTGGTTGATTCCAGTAGGCTCTGGTAAGCGAAGGGAATTGGCTTCGCGCGCACCTCTCATTGTTTCAACTCTCCAGGCCATATGTAGTTTGGGAGAGATGTCATTTGAGAAGAATTTGAGTCATTTCTTCCCTCTTCTTTCATGCTTGATAAGCTGCGAACATGGGTCAAACGAAGTCCAAGTAGCTCTCAGCGACATGCTCAGCTCGTCGGTGGGACCTGTTTTGCTTCGGTCATGTTGAACTTGTTGAGACCACGGTGCATTTTGCGATGTGCAATACTCAGCCATTCTTAGTTTCGATTTTTCCCCGACCTTTTTATAATTTTACAATTGTTATTGGAATTTGAAAATAGTGATATCCATAGTGTATGAAGGGTTAGAATTGGTTTTGGATTCAGAGCTAATAGTTACATGATTAGGAGTTTTGTTGTACTCTTTTCGGCAGTAGACAAGTTTCAGTTTAATAATTTCCTGTAAAAATTTGTGTTCATTCAACATGAGCCGATAGAGGCTTCTTCAGGTTTCTTACCATTCAGGTCTTATTTTATTTTTCTCCTACAAAATGCTTTCTTATTATTTTCTTTAAATCTGGTACAGCTCGAAAACACCTTGATCTGTTGATTTTTCATTAATTAGGAAAATTTGAATATTTGATATAATAATTTGTAACTGTTCCCGAACAATTAGCCGACTAATACAAATTCGAACTTGAATTTCAAAAAAAAAGAAAAAGCTGATACTTTTAAGTCGGTTTTATTTTTCAGTAAATCCTATTAGGGAGTTGCTCGACAAAGAGTCTAACCATAGCTCAATTTAGATTAATCAATGTCTATGGTATACAATGCTGGAACATATTAAAATCTTTAATTAAATGGTATACAAAAAGTGATTTCCTTTAATATTTTAGTGACGTTTTCTTCATACCACCTTTCAAAAAAATAAATTACAAGGAAGGATAAAATTTTATATAGTTTTGAAAAGACTAAACATTTGTAAAAACTACTTAATAATTAATTTAAACTCTCCTACTTTTTTGGTTGTATGCCTAATAATTCCATCACAACTTAATCTTTAGTTTCCAAATCCCAAATATAATTTATTTTTCTATTTAATAATTATTTAAAGAGTTAAAAAGCTTAATTAATTGATTATTCTCACACGCTTTTTATGTAAATTTTTAAATATTGAACGACAATCATTTTGTTTTCTTTGCTAGCTTCCATTAAGATTAAAAAATATTGGAATTCTTTCAATAAATTTTAGATAGATAATTAGAAAAGATGTATCCAAGATAAATAAATAAATTGGAATATATATATATATATATATTCCAATTTATTTATTTAAATATATAAAAATTAATTATTTATTATTATTTTTAACATAAAAATAAGTTATTGCTATTACATCAAAGTAACTATTTTAATTTTTTTTTTTACAATTATAGCACATATTTTTACAGGTCATTCTTTGTTAGGAATTTTATTTTTTTATTTAAAAAAAAAAATCTTTCTTATTGACAACTTTTAGAGTGCAAAAGAAACTAAAAAAAAATGGTCTCAAAGTTATGATTAGTGTTGAACATCTTAAACAGTCAAAATAGTTATTCCTCTGAGTTTGATCTAAGTATTGTTTAATTACAGTCTAATTAATTAATAATTTTAATTATCTTGCACTCCCAAAAATGTAGGAACTGATAATTAATTAATTTTAAGTGTTCTCTTTTTTTAACGAATCTCATATACTCCAACATTTAGATCGACTAATTTATTTAGTGGATTATTTATTTAATTAAGTGGATAATATGCTCTTTACCATTTTTTAAAGAGAAATCTTTACCAAAGTGTTGGCTAAACAACGATATGGTACGGGTGGTTTTTTTTAGACCACTAATTACTAGTATTAATGAAATTATTAAAATCGTTAAATAGTTATATATTAACTGAAATTTAATTAATTAATATAATAATTAGAGAATAAACAAAAATAAAATATCATTTAGGATTTACTTAGAGGATATTTAGAAGGAGCATCCCTCTGATTCGGTTAATTTGGGATTAGAGGTTAATTAACCATTGTGGCATCTGGGTTTTAATTATATTTTCAAAAAATGAATGTGAAAAGGAAATAGTTGACATTAAGAAATTTTTAAAGAAGAGACATTTTAAAAATTATAAATAAAGAAACTGATTAGTTAATTAATTAATTAATTAATTAATAATAAGGGCTGACAAAAATGATTCTAAATCAATAGCTATCAATCACATGGGAACCTGAGAGTTTGGTCGGCTGTTTAGTGTTTAAAATATTGTTGATGCTCTTTTAATTCTTTCATTAATTAACTAATCACACTATTTGCTGCTTCAATTAGGCATTTTATGGACCACAAACCATGTAAAGCTAATAGCTTTCCAAAATACTTCTAGACCCAGTTTATGAATATATTCACCAATTATAATTTTTATGTTTTCATCTTTTATTAATTTTTTTTTTCTCGGTAAAAGACAGTAATGTTCTCTTTATAATAAAAAATTATATTTTTATTTATATTATATTACTTTAATTTATTAGTTCCTGTCTAGAAAAGAGTTTTCTCAATTTAAGTACTAAAATTACTTTCTTTCTTTAAAAAATGCAAATTTTTATAAAATATAAATAAATTAATTGCATATTTTAGTTAAAAATTAATTATAATAATTTAAGCTAGTGTTATTTTTATTAGTAAGAATATCTTCTAAGCAATTTATGTTGTTTTTTTTAACGTTTTTGGTAAAAATAAAATTAATAAACTAATAACAATAACTCAATCTAATCATGGTTTATTTTATAAAAATGGTAAAAATAAAATTAATGCTCATTTTAGTCTTTAAACTTGAAAATAATATTAAAATTGTCAATCAAAAAGAGACAAATTCAACAAATTATTTCATTTTTAAACCTATTTTATATATTAATATACAGTTATGGAATCAAATGAACATTACTTGTAAAAATAATTATGTCAAAATCAGACTTAATTAAATTATTATCATCGAATTGATGAAAGAGCATATTATGCAATAAGATTCCAAGATAAGTGGTTAATTGGTACCTACAGGTGCCCTTCACATGTTAAGCTAAAAGGAGTGAATTGATGCTAATGTTTCTACTTTTTAATTTTAATATGTTTTGTGGTCCTTAATCACCATTAATTTACTTAATTAATTGTTTAACTTCGAGGGTATAGTTGTATTTGCATAATAAAAGGGTAGAGCTGATATTTATATATATATATTACCAAATCACGGTTTATCAATTAATTTAGATTCAAGTCGGATAAAATTTATAGTTTGTATTTTTAGAGGGCAAAATTCAAAATATTTTTAAATAAATTATAACAACTCCTAACAATTATAATATATTATTTATTTTATATATTTATTGGGAGCAATTTTTCTGCTTTTTATTGGCATTTTTCTAATTTCTTCCTTCCCAAAGGGAAGACTGTCTTTCTTGAAGACTTAAATTTTGTTGTGTTCATAAAATTCAACATAATTTAATTCCTCATTTTAAATTAATTAAATTTCTTTGGTATCCCATGAAATGGAGGCTGTGTTGAACTTAAATTTGTTTAATTAAACTAAACTTTCGTATAGTTTATTGTTAGATTAAATTTAATTTAAATTATAATTATAACTAGACAAATTAACTAGTAGTATTAGTAGTACACTAATTATAAGTATCTCTAATTTGATCATAATTTGAATTTTTTATTATTAATATTCGAAAAAATAAAAATCGTATTTTATTTTATTTTTTAAAAAGGAAATGAATGAAATTAGCTTACGAAAGAAGTGTGAAAATGACATGGATTTCAGTACCTAGTTTAAGGGTAGGTAGTGGTGGGGACAACCGTTGACTGCTTTGCTTATACAAATTATGCTTTGTTGTGTTTACAACCATAACGCAATATAATTTCTTTTTTTTTTCCATATTATTTTGTTTTTTTTAGCTTGTTCTTAGATTCGTTAAATTGATTTTTTATAATATATATATATATAATATTAGAGATTTGTATTTAATTATATATAACAATGTAAAATAATAAAGAATAGTAAAATGCAATTTATAATCTTAAACTTATTTATTTTTTAACCCAATAATGATCAAATGGAGACTCAAATTGTCCCTTAGGTATAAGAATTTGCCATACTGTACATAGAAATGCAACTCGTGCTCAGAGTGCTTTGCTTGTCATAAGCTGCGGCGGTCTAACTCTGAGGCTGAGAAAAAGCACTACCCAGTCCACGCTTTTTTTTAGCTTTGTCTCTTCTTAACCCCACACGCCTTTGCTTTGTCTCTTAACACCATCGCCTCCTCCTCCTCCTCCTCCTCCTCCTCCTCCGTACACCGTCACCGATGCAGTCAAAACTAGTCCTAAACCTAGCTATATATACGGTTAGTTTCCTTTTGTTTCTGTCAAAAACATTTGGCTTTCTCTTATTGGGCGGTGTTTTCTAAAAAAGCTCTTTGATTCTTGGTCAGGTCATGTCCACCATAAACACAATCTCTCTGCCTGTAAATATAATTGTCTAACTTGCCAGTCCTTTTCATGTTGGTATTACTCACTCTGCTTGCCTTCCACCTTCTAATGTCAAAATATAATTACTTCTACTGCTTCTGCTGCGGCTACTTTTACTTTTATTTTGTCAAATCCACTTTTTTAAATTTAATATAAAATTGAAAAATTATATTATTATTCAAAATATAACCTTTCTTATGAGATAATAAAAAAATTATTATTAGGATGAATGTTTCCTAATATTTATTGATCAAAATAATTTAATAAAAAAAACTTTACTAAGGAAAACAATTGCTAAAGTGATTAGTAGGTTTATTATGAAGACAAAAATAGTTATTGCCTAAATATCGGAAATTGAGCATGTTTTGCGGGATCATGCCTTAATCTATACTTTATATGCCCATGTCTTAAATCAATTCATTTCAACCAATATGTCCAAACCACTAATCTTCCTTCTTTGACCTTTTCTTTTATTTGCTTCATTTCTATAATTTTTTTATTTATATTTGTTTAATAACACTTATTATTATTATTATTATTATTATTATTATTATTATTATAAGATAATAAAAAAAAAGAAGTAAGCTTTAGGATGAAGGTGCTTGGATTGCAATTAACGAGGGGGAGCAAAACTGTACTTGAAATGAAAGCAAGAGGAAGAGATAGGCAGAAGTTGCGACAGCCGACAGGTATATTCCGGACCGTGGCTGTGCACGTGCGCATGAGTTGTATGCTTTCTAGCTGGGGACAATACCTCATTTCTTCCTTATTCAACCAACGGCTCTGATTTTCTTCATTTATGCCACTGCCCAATTTCTTGGAATTTTACGGAAATAACTTTGATAGCATATATGAATCTTTTTTATTCACCTCTATAATTTTTTTTTTCAAAATTAAAATAAAATTAAGAATTTTTTTAAAAATCATTAAAGCAAAATAACGAGAGTAAAGTACGAAGAAATTGAGAAATTTAATAAAAATTAGCAAAATTTAATGAATGAAGTTACAAATTCAGTATTTTTTTTTAAAAAAAAAAAGTTTACTAAATTCTATAAAATATTTGTATATTAATAAATTTGGGTGAAATTAATATAAAGATAAATTTAATATAACTTGAAAATTTCAAGAAAAATTGAAGCGACGATATAAATTGAAACTAGTTATATAAATAGATATATGTCCAGGCGGAGGCAGGGTGGGGCGCGGACGACCGAAAAATTCTTGTCCTTGCCCTCTCGGTGTCGCCGTGTGCCCGTGTCGGAGATGATGATTGAAGACTGAAGACTGAAGAAGTTGCAGGTGGTGACGAAAAGAAGGAAGATGATGTAATTTGTTTGTGGTGATGGGTTATAATATAGTACAGGAGGCACCCAATCAAATATGTTTTTTATTCTTTCTTTTTCTTTTTAATTTCTTTAAAATTTCAAATGAAAAAAAATATATATTTATTGATTTTTATTTGCTATATATTACTACAATTTTGCAAATATATTTATTATTTAGCATAAATAAAAATTATTTTAATATGATGTACTATCATTTTGCATAAATTAAATTTTTGAAGTTTCTTTTATAACTTATAATAATAATAATAATAATAATAATAATAATAATAATAATAATAATAATAATAATTCTATTATATAGTTTATGATATTTTTTTGAGTTGGGGATGGCTTAATAAGAAGCTTGACAAAAGTTTTAAAAAAAATAAAGGTTAGAAAATTAAAATAATTTAAAATAAAGATTATTACAAAATTTCATAAATTAATGATTAAACTTTAAAGAAATATTTAGGGCAGGGGACAATCTTCTTCCTCTCAAGTTCTTATTCTTCTTTCAGCTATTTCTTTATGAATAAAAATATAAATATATCAAGCTGAGATTTTTATATTGCTCTTCTGTATAAGCCAACTTATCAATCATAAAGAACCTTAAATATAATTTCAGTTATCAAATTAAAAATTAGAAACATGCAACATTATATAAAATATTCAATAATATTAAAAAATAAAATATATTAACACATAATCATATTATAAATATTTTTATTTTGAAATTAGTTATTAGATATTGTTGCATTTAATGATAAATAATCCGGATGTCAAGTTGAATTTACAATACTTAAAACTGTAAATACATTAAATTATTCGTGAATCCTTCGATGTTTAGCTTATTAAGTACTTGTTTTTATTCGTTCGTCTGTCAAATAAACCGAAATTGAATTTGATAATTGAACTTATTTAATAAACAAACCGAACTTAAGTATAAGCTAAGAATCGAGATTATCTAATCTGAAGTCCTAAATTGAGAACATAAATTTGGCTTACAAAACTTTAAAAAAGAAAAAAAAAAGGAGTCTAGATGCTTAGTACTTTTTATCTTTTGGCGATGATAAGATGGAAGAAATAGGGCCGATAAGAGAAGGAACTAGGGAAGAGACACGTTTCATGTCGCCTCTTTTCCATTTTATTTAAAAAAAAAAAAAAAAAAAAAACTGGAAATTGTAAAAATTCTACTACTAGTGTAGACCCTACAGTTGCATACACATCAACGTCAATGCATTCGCATTCCTAGAATCGAGAGTCGCCCTTAAGACACGCACTGACTCTCCTGACCCATTTTGTTCGAGTGGGTCCGTTCCAATTTCCCATGACCCACACCACCCTGGTATTTATTTCCCACGAACCACCCTGCCCTCGTACCAAATTTACGTAATTGCCACTTATTCTTATGTCTTTCCTTTTATTCTATGACAACAACAGTCAACATACAGTAAAAAAAAAAAATAGTAACCGCTACTATCTCAAAACAGAAAAACAGAAAGAAAAACGTTAATTATTCATTTTATGGTAAAAAACACAAACCTTAATTAACTTTTCAGTTTCAACTCTTTTTTATATTTTTAATTTTTTTGTCACTTTCAGAAATGAATAAATAGTTATAGATAACGCCTTTTATTACAATGTAAAGTTGTTATTACCTTTTTTGCATTTCACAGAGGTTGGTGCCTTTTTACTGCCTCAATATGTTTCAGTTAAGTCAAAGAAATGGGTCGTTACTTGTATTATTAATTACTACTCCATATATAAAATAGGAAAAAGGAAATTAACCTTATCGATTTAATTTAATTATAAATGTATTAGCGTCCACTATTTTCCTATCCAAATAGATATATAGTAAAAGATAACTATCATCTTTTAATTACATGCATCAAGTCGTGGTAACATGCGTACTTCCTACAATTTATATTTTTAATTCAACTTAAATAGTTGTTTTTAGTATGATCTTTTAAGTGTGTTCCAACTGTTCTTGCTGCCGCCGCTACTATTGTAATAGCAACTGATATTGCTATTGGCCTACTGCTTATGTTGCTGCTATTTATGTTACTACTGATGCTACTTTATGTCTACTATTGTTGTGGTAGTTGCTGTTACTTCAACTATTGTTACTACAATTACTGTTGTTGTTGTTGTTACTGCTATTAATACCATTATTGTTGTTGCAGCAAATGCTACTATTACTGCGACTGCTATTGCTATTTGCGAATATTACTATTGTTACAGCAGCAACTACTACTATTGTTGCTGCTGGTGTTGCAACTGTTACTATTGTTATTGCTACTGCAATTAATACTGTTGTTGTAGCCATTGCTACTATTGATGATGATTTTGTTACAACAACTATTGTTATTGTCGTTGTTGTGACTGCTACTGTTACTGCTGCAGCTACTATTGTTGGTGCTGCAACTAATAGTGTTGTTGCTGATGTAACTACTGATGCAACTCCTAGTGTTGCTTATACTACTACTATAATATAGTTGAATTTTAATTATATAAGATTTATTTATTCTAATATAGTTGAATTTTTTTTTTTAAAAAATTTTAGATTTTGGAAGCATACCAAATACAAATTTATGGATTTCAATTGAGTCATTCCAAACACACAAAATTCATTTAAAAATGAATTATTAGAAATTAATTTGCACATAAATTTTAAATCTTTTAAAAATTAGATCCTAATCACTAGACATAACAATAAGGAAAACAAAAAATACATATATAACTAAATACACATTTTTAGCTCAATTAAAAGATCAAATATAAGTAAATTAATAACTAAATTAAGAAGAGGATATGTAAAACAATAAATTAATCCTAATTATTTATATACACCAATGTATAATTGAAGGGCACTAAATTAGTTAATTAAAATTTAGTTATCTTAACTAGATATAACCTAATTAGTCTCCTAAGAAAATTTATCATGTTATTATTTTTATAAAACAAATAAATAAATAAATAAAAATTGTGGAGTATGTTGGTGCGTATATATATATATATATGTTAATATGAGAATAAATATTTGATATTATGTAACCAACTAAATTGTCCTGATGGGTTGATTGTTAGTTTGAGGATGGAGGAGGAGGACAAAATGATCTTATAGCGCAGGCTTTTAAACATGAGATGGATGGAGAAAGGAAAGGTAAGAACATGGGTTGTTGGGTCCCAGGCCCCATTGTATTTCTGAGACAAAAAATAAATAAATAATAAAAGAGAAAGTAGGCCCCACACACCGCCCATGCGCACGCTGTCTTACCAAAACTAAACCCATCATCGACCCGATGCTTGCCTTGACCTAACCCTAACCCAACTACACTATACCCAAGCCAAACCCACCCATTTATATCTCTTTTCTCTTTCTTTCTCTCTATTACCTTTCCTCTTCCTTTTGCCTCCTCCTTCTCCATTATCATCATCAAGAACCTTTTTACTCAGATAATTATTCTCAAAATGGGTTTGATTCTGTTTCCCTTCTCAAATTTCGGTTCAATTTCATCACTTTTACTATCTTAACATCTTAGTATATTATATATTTTTCTCTTCTTCGATTTAAAACTGTTAGGGTACTGAAGTTAAATAAGTAGTTCTAGTAGTAGTAGAAGAAGAGGAAGATACATATGGATCCAGTGGCTGCACATGGGCGACCTCTTCCACCTCCCTTTCATACAAGAGATCTTAATTTTCGCGGCCACCATCAATTCCACCACCAGCAACAGAATTCCGAAGATGAACAAAGTGGTAACGGAAGTTTAAACCGCGGTCAAAAGAGAGAGCATGACGAGATCACAAACACTACCGATGGTGAAGGTAAAGAACTAGTTCCTGTAGGAGGAGGAGAGATGAGTAGAAGACCAAGAGGAAGACCGGCCGGTTCAAAGAATAAACCGAAACCGCCGATCATAATAACGAGAGATAGCGCAAATGCCCTTCGATCTCATGTAATGGAAATATCGAACGGCTGTGATATAATGGATAGTGTATCGAGTTTTGCAAGAAGAAGACAAAGAGGAGTTTGCATTTTAAGTGGAACAGGAACTGTAACTAATGTTACACTAAAACAACCAGCTTCACCAGGTTCAGTCGTTACTTTACATGGAAGATTCGAGATTTTATCTCTTTCTGGATCTTTCTTGCCGCCGCCAGCTCCGCCAGCAGCGTCGGGGTTGACTATATATTTAGCCGGAGGACAAGGACAAGTAGTTGGAGGAAGTATAGTTGGTCCACTTATTGCATCTGGTCCGGTTGTAATTATGGCAGCTTCTTTTGGTAATGCTGCTTATGAAAGATTACCTTTGGAAGAAGATGAAGGACAAGTGTCCGTTCCTGCAAGTGGGCCTTTAGGATCACCACAACCGCCGCAGCAACAACAGCCGGAGCAGCAACAACAACAACCACCCCAGCAACCGGCGCAGCAACTAATGCAAGATCCAAATTCGTCTGCTATATTTCAAGGCCTGCCACCAAATTTACTAAATTCAGTGCAACTTCCAGCTGAGGCTTATTGGGGCACACCTCGTCCTCCATATTAATTGGTAACAATACTAAACAAACTATCTTTTTTCTTTGTCTTTTTTTTTCTTCTTCTTCTTTTTATTCTTCTTCGTTTAAAAAATTAGGGTATGGTTAAGATGTTGATGATCATGGAATTCACCATATATGCCTTTGATTGAAGAAGGATGTACAAATTTATGAAATTTTTTTTGTGGGTTTGTTTTTGTTTTCTTGAATTATTTGATTTAGCTTAAAGATGAAGCAGCATGAAAAGAAAAGAGGAAGAAGAAGGAGAAGATGACCTTTCAATTTCTTTCTTTCTTTCTTTATTTGCTTCTCTACTCATTATTCTCAGTTTCAGTTCTGATAACTTGCCTGATAATTAATCATTCTTCCTTTCTACTGAAATATATAAAAATATACACTCCCATTCTTCTTCTTCTTGTTTTTTTTTTTTTTTCTAAAAAATTAAACAAAATTAATCTCGAATTCATTAAAAGAAGGAACTAGCAAGATTTATTTATTAATTTAATCAAATTCTGAAGTTGGGTTTTCCTTTTTTGATGGAAAATTTGGTTTTTTCTTATTTATTTTATTTCCAATTTTACGTACATATATATAAAAAATAAATAAAATAGAAATTAAAATTTAGGTACCTAGATTAATTAATGTGTCTCCTCTACAACATTCATTCATAACTTTCATGACTGACTGGGTAGCTAGAAATGTACAGAAAATGGTTAAAAAAAATTCCTCATATGATGATGAGCCCATGGAAAGTAAGGAAGAAAGTTATGGGCTTTAGGGTTATGTTTGTTTGTATTTTAGCTTTCAAATCTGAATTTTCTGACTGGTTTTAGGGTTTTTTTCCCCCTTTTTTTCATTAAACATTATGGAAGAAACTCCCCCTTCTGCACATATCAAACATTGGGTACTGGGTTACACGTGCGCTGCTCTGTAAAAAAAAATAATATAAAAAAGCTCCTTTTCGATATATATATATATATATATATATATTGTTTTTTTTTCCTATTATTTTTCTAGAACTGTCACAGACTCATTGAAGTAAGGTAGGACTAGCTTCAGCTAAGCAGTTGTTTCTTCCCTTTTCCTTTTTAATTAATTAATTTATTTTTTCTTTCTTTGTAAAATGTGAAAAACCCTAATTATATACACTACATATATAATATTAATTTATTTATTATCATGTTTTTTTGTATTCTGTATTTTTATGTTTAATTATTTTTCTTCAGATTACTAGTTTTCTTTATCATTATACATACAGTACCCGCAAAAAATAAATTCTTTAATTACTAGCAATTTTTCTTAATTTTTTTTTTAACAATAATCACAGTATAAATGTTGCTAGTGATTGAAGGTACGCTCCATAATTTAGGTACATTTTCATGGATTAAAAATGATTAACAATAAGAATAATTTGGCTGTTAAAAAAATAATATATATAATTTAGCCATCAATAAAAAAATTAGCAGGTTTAGAGCATAATTAAGAGGCATGAATAATGAATATAATTTAAGTAATCACTAATATAACTTGACATACCTTGCTTAAAATATAATTTAGCAATCAATTAAAATAAAATAAAAATAAAAACATAGGAAACAAGATTACCCTTTAAATACTATATATGATTTGTACTTTTTTTTTTCTTAGAAAAAAAAAATTATTTGATCTTGTTTTGCAACTGTTAAGATTTGATTTAATTTACAATTTCATGGTTGTCTTAATTCTTTGACTATTATTATTAAAACTGACTTCTTTTTTTTTTTTTAAGGTTTTTGTCTGTCTTCTTCTTCATTATGTAGTAATTATTGAATCCTTTCTCAATAGTTTGATTTTCCTTCACCACCAAACGACGTCGTCTTTCTTATTTTTATCTTCCTTTTCAAGTTCTAAAGAGTACAAAATATATTTAAAAAAATGTACAAATTTAGATATTTCATTATATGATTATATAATTGATGTATATAAAATTTTTTGACATTATTTTTTACTATATAATCCATATTATTATTTCGTTATATGAGCCAATATTTATGTATAATTTATTTGAGAAAAATGTACTATATATTTTTAAATATAATTCATCATATATATATATGTAGATTACTATATATGTGTGTGTTGATTGTTGGAAGTTTAGTGTGTAACTATGATATAATATATGTGACCTAGATTTTGTACAAATTGGAGGGTGATTTTTAGGTGGACCATACTAAATGTACTTTGTGAAAAATGTTGTTCATAATTAACATATCTTGATTCTTTGAACTATTCTTCAATCATTAAAATGTAAGTATTATTATTATTATTATTATTATATTTCCCTTTTCTTTTTCTTATTGCTATCTATGTATATGTCCATGAAAATGATCTAAAACCAATAGGATGTCTTTAATTTCCAATTCCCATATCGAACTTGTTATAATCCATTATGAAAAATTAAAAAGAAAAAAACTTTTTATCTGTAAAACCTTTCTTTCTTCCCTTCTCCTTTGCTACATTTAGTTGTATTTGAGTGCTTATAAAGGAACTATGTCCCACTTTAATTCCACATCCCTTTTACCAGTTTCTTCATTAATTAATAATTTTAATTAAAATTGCCATGCATGATTCACACATTAATTTTTTTTTTTATTTCTATTTTACAAAGATGTATACGCTACTTAACCATTATTATATATGTAAATTAGATTAATTAAGTTAATCATGATTAGCATGAAAAAATTGTCAATGGTTTAATTAGGAATTGAAGAAAGAAACATTAATTAGATAATTTAAAAGAAAAATAAATAAAAATAAGTATCGTTTTCATTAAAGTTTTTGAAAAATAAATAAATAGTTGTGACGTAAAATGAAACGAAAAGATCTAACGAATGATATATTTGTAATGTCACGGACTTTTGTTTTACTTGTTGACTCGAAATCATGGCTTTATATGATAGATATAGCCAAACGTTGAGTTTCAGTTTCCTCTTAGACTTTTTATATATACCAACACGACGCATTTTGTCAAATAAAATAAATAAATAAAATTTGTTTTTAACCTACCAATTTCGGAAAAAACTGCAAATTATATTCTTAAAAAAAAAAAAAAAAAAAGCCTTGTTTGAAGAAGCAGTTAAGAATTTATGAAGTAGAAGGTAGCATTTGCAATTAGCTTCATATAATGTAATTATAGTTACGTTATATGATTATTATTTGTTTAATACTATTTTATATGATATTTTTGTTAGATAGTTATATTTTAATATTAACGAAAATTATAATTACGTTATATGATACTGTTTAATATTATAACTTTTTTTTTTTTTTTAAATTTCCAAAATAAGCTAAGCAAAATGGATAAGAAAGCGGAATGGGCCTATCCTAAGATACCAATTTAACGTTGGAAAGAAATGGGCGAAAGGGCTTTCTATACGAGGAAGAGTGTGTCATTGGCCCACAAATACTGCAAGCAAAAATGGAATTTTTTTTTTTTGGTATACCAATTTAACATTTTATAATTTTTTTTTTATTATAAAAACACTCATTTGAAACAAATAAATTCCACAATTTTTTTTTTTGAAATTTATTAATAAATTTATTTGCTATATAAAAACACTTGAATTTTGAGTTTAAATTATTTTTTTAAAACAAATTAAATTTATTTGCAAATAAATTTAATAAAAAGGAATTCTAAATTTTAATTTATTCATTCTCAAATGTGATGTATTTATAAAAGTGGGGTATATTTATAGCTAAATAGAGATTTTTTTTTTTTTTTTTGAGAACATAAGAGGTTAATTTTGAAGAACTTGAGATATATATTAATTACTATTAAGATTAATTAAACAATTAATGAAACTAGTGAAGCTTTTAAATAAATGAAGCCTAAGTTCATCTTAAGCAACTCCATACAAAGAATTTAGCTAACTACACATTTCCAGCTACAAAATCGTCTCACAGAAATTCCTGATCCATGAAACAGGCTGGAACATTACAAAACCTTAATTTTTCTTTACAGGAAAATTTGCTGACCGGATTTTGACTTAAATAATAATGTGGAGACTAGAGAGATTCCTGGGCATGAAGTGTCAGAACTCTATCCGTAAACGCCGCAATTCAGATCTGAAAGTATTACTTGAATTTAGAGTTCGACGAGCAAGGCTTCTTATGTCTTCTCTAGAACAGTCTCGTGAGATACGAACTAGCTCCCAGAGTGCACCTCCATTAATCATGTCCTTTGCATTTACTTCTGAAGTTTCCAAGAACAAAATATGATGTTTCTTATGGCATGAGGGAGTGAAACGAAATTTCCTTTACAAAAAATAGGATCTTGCACTTACCGTGCTGCGCCAAATGGCAAAGAGCGAGCTCAATGTGGCGTCTGATTGGTGCAGCTTCATTATTAGCATTTTTAACTATCCATGGAAGTGCGCCATCTTCTATAAGGAGTGATCTGCCACCTTTTGTTCCTGTGGTGGATAAATCTAAGGTAAATATTATGTACATTTGCTGATTTTTTAATGACATTTCAATGTCCGATATTATGTGCTATGTGAAGGGATTTGGGTTATAGTTGGTCAGTATAATCCCCGATTGGAGGGATCAGGTAGAGGACTAACCTTGCGTGGATGCTCGTGATTCACATTTGGCGAAGTTTGCAATTCCACGTGCGACTTGAGATAGAACGTCAGGATGTCCACATCTCACCATTCCTAGCAAGGCCTTTATTCCACCTTCTGACCTCAGTGTTGTTTGCAGCTTATCTGCAACGCACAGAAGGTACACGGTATCACAAAAAATACTGTGCAAATCAATACAAGTATTGGGAATTTGGGATGGATCCATTTCAAGAGTTTGAACATCTGTTCAGTAAAATGTAAACAACAATTGAGCAAAAAGTTTTAATAGAACAGCAAAAAAGTGTTGCTTCATGGAAATTTTAATGTGTAGGTTCTTCAGAAAATGGCATATACATTTAAAATAATTAATTTAAACTAATTATTGAGCACTGGTGAATATTAGATTTTTCGTTTTCATCTTCCTGTCTGAGAACAGTTTATAACAAAAAACAAAAAAAATAGGGGAGAGAAAATTAAAATTTAAAAAAAAAAAGATGAGATGATGGAGCATGGTACCATTTCCACAAAGATTGGCGATAGCTCCAGCTACCATGCGGAGAGTTTGAGGATCCTCAGCATCAGCTGCTGTTATGGATAATAGACTGATCCCCCCTTGAGTCATAATAAGCTCTTGATTTGCTTCTGTTAATCATTATATTAAACAAGATAAATAGAAATGGAGCAATACGGCAATCCTTAAGCTGTAGCTATTATCTAAAGACTAAAGATCCCCGATGAAGACAAGAAAAGGACTGATATTCATTACCATGCATTGCAAGATTGGCAATTGCGCCTGCTGCAACTCTTCGAACAGTTTCATCCTCAAAGCTTCTAAGAAGCATTAGCAAGGAAGTTAGACCACCAGCTTCAACGATTTTTTCCTGATTTGTGTCTGCTCCATGCATAAAGAACAAGTGCAAGTTACATAAGAAATGCAGTCACAAACTCCCAATGGAGCTACTGCTCAAGGAGGAAAAAAAAAAAAAAGAAAACTACAATAAAATAGTTAATTAATTTCATGATTGTAATCCATATTTCAAATATGAAGACTAGGTCACAGAACTTATAATCAAAAACTCTGCATTCTAAAAGAAAGTATCATGAGATGAGAACAGGAGTGAAACTACTAACCTTCAGCTGCTAGGTTAGCCACCACTTTTACAGCATGAATTCGTGTATTGGCATCTTCAGACTCGAGTAATGACAAAATCTTTTGCAATCCAACTGTCAAGTTTGTTGATCATAATTCATAAGAAAGATAAAATAGATGGTGTAAATTTTAATTCCATTATAATGGGAAAGAAAGACACTTCTATTTTACCTTGTTCAAAAAGTGCAGCCATTGGTGTCTTTTGTCCATTTACAGTCTCATTAAACTGGGAATGCCTAGATTGAGATACAAAAGAATCTAAACCAGGAAAAGTATTTCTAGATCCACCTCTCTCCGGATGTCGCCTTGTCTACAAAATAACACTCAAAAGCTGAGAATAAAATTAAAATTTTAAACATTTTATGTTGATGCAACTGTCCAGTACAGGAGTTAATTAGAAGGCTGGAAAAAAAACATCTGAAGACCAAGCAAACTGCCTACTCGAACTACCATCACATTCAAGAGCTCAACCACTCCCATTCAAAATTAAAGTAATCCATTATGGTGAAGGCAACTATATGCAAATGAGTTTCTTTAACATTTCTAATAAATAAGTACCTGGTCCATTTCAAGTGTCAATTGCAATAACTGACTCTGTAGAATCATAATTTCTTCCTCTAGTTTCCTTTTTGCTCGGGCTTCATCCTCCAGAATCCTGTGAAGCTTTACAATTTCTGCATCGCCACCTGACTAATGCATGAAAAGAAACCATTGTAGATGAAACATCCCAAGATATTTTTCTTTTTACGTTCTTCGTTAGTTCAATCAATGGGTGCAGAACCGTAATGGTAATAGAAACTTTGGTAAACTAGAAATTGGTGGAATAATGTAATTCAAAATACAACATAAATCCTACCGTAGACTGCATGAAATTCTCCAACTGACTCCTAAATTTGTCGACCTCCTCCTCTGCTGATTTCCTCAGCTGCATTTCATTTTGAAGCAGCCTTCTTATCTCCAAAACTTCCTCAGCAGTAGAAGCACCAGGCACCTGCAAAAGAGGTAGATGGAATGGAGGAAGAACACATTCCAAACCTTTCAATGATCAGAAGGAAAAACAGATCTTAAATTTGACACCAGGAAGCCAGAAATTCAATTGTTAGGAAATAAGGTATAAATGTAATTGGAGTGACAGTAATAACTGTTTAGAATATATCCAACTGTTGGTATGGTTTCGTCTGTAGTACAGTAGGATAATTTGCTCAGGTGAATACTTAGCTAATGTGGGATTTCAATTTCATATATATACTCTATAGTATCATTCTGTCAAATAATCAATGAGATAGTATTCCTTTTCTTTTCTCCAAACATAAGAGATCAAATATCAATGTCTTTCATGTCAAATGGATCTTCATGATGTTAAACCATAATAAAGCACTTCTCTAAAACTAATGGGGAAAAATAATAACAGTTGATAAAAAAAGTACCTCTCCATTACATTTGCCATTGATGAAGCCATCATGATCATGCCTTTTCTGATTAGCCACCATCTTTTCCTCCAGCTGCTTCACTGATTCCATATATTCCATCTGACACTTTAGTCTCTCCTTCTACAAATAATAATTGAAAAAAAAAATGAGGCGGTGCCAAGTAAAAGCTTATAGCAGTTCAAACACAGAAACTTCAGTTTGAAGTCAGATTAAGTGATAAAAAGCCTCTCCTCTAAACAGCCAGTTTGCAAAAGCATTTTATGACTTCCATTTCTAGTGTTCTTTTCAAGATCTGAATTATATTAACCCAACAGGAAAATTTGAAGATAACTTTAAGATTACAACAAAAGGGATTAGCCAGAATGAACTACACAGTGAGCTATTACCGTTTTAATAACAAACGGATAAGCACACATGCATGATAAGTGATTGGAATTTCACAATACAAACTTTACAAAAAATTGTGGCATGGTGCAACGAACCTCTAAGGCTTCGGCAAAGTTCCTTTCAACCTCAGCAATACGATTTTCTGCTTCTTGATTTATTCTTTCAACTTCATCATCATAAGCTTTTTGCTGTCTTTCATTCTCCGCAATGAGCTTATCCACTTGTATTTCAAGCTTTCTAGATAAACTTTTGTAATCGAACTCTTCCTTTATTTTCAACATATTCTCGACCTTCATGGCCTAAGAGAAGTAACCAAGACAATCATAAAATGGTCTTTTTGATGATATGTAATGCATAACAAATTCCACAAACACTTGTTATAATAACAATTGCATTCATTAAAAATTTTTTAAGTAACAGGTCTCACCCTCTGTCCAAATAATATCGTGCTTGTAGTCTCTCCTCGGTGTCGAGGTGATGGGCCAATGGTGACTACTAATGAAGTCCTCGCGGTGCCTGCGATATGATGAAATGACAATACCAAATATAAAACAAAATGTCATTCAACAGCAACATAGATTACAGGATAAAGTCACATCATATGTGAGAAAGCAAAATTATAAGCATTTTCATACTTAATTACTTATGAAGATCTGAAATGAGCAATTACTAGGTGATTCTGTTATATGTTGATATATATTATTATTTGTATTATTAATGATATGATAGCACATATTTTGATAATTGAACATCTGACAAACAGACACATCAGATGAAAAAGCACATACTGACTTGTATGAACATGAAAAGCATCTCACCTCCAAATGAATCCTTGAGCAACCTAGTAAGCTTTGAATCACGAACTGGTACATGAGCACTATTCTCTGCTAGTGCATTTATGCACTTGCCTAATGCACTAAGCGAGAGATTAATAGACTTGGCCTCTTCTAACATATGGCCCTCACTTCCTATAAAAGAGTGAAATAAGTTCACAGCACTTGCAGATAGTAACTTATAAACATTAAAGAACATCAGAATTTCTGATAAACACCTGACTTGTGAACCCTTTCTGATCCTGCCAGATCTACAAGAACAAGTTTACTCTTCCGAACAAGTGGCCTCGCAGGTTTAACCAAGTGAGAAGAACTGTCAGTTTCACCGGTAAGAGAATCCTCTCGTCCAGGAACCGACCTCCTAACATGAACCTGCACTAACAGATTTAATCATTCATCAAATCGGCTACCATGAAAAGTTGGCATGTGAGAATTAGGGAAAAAGATTAAAGTACTCACCATGAGAATAGCATGACTACGTGAAGATTCAGTATTCAATCTCGTGTTAGCAGCAATTCTATGAGCTTCTCCTGATCTCAGCAGCTCCACGAAAGTCTGCTGGTCCCTAATTTCTACAAGGGTTGCCCCAGGTAATGAAACATCACCAGTTCTTGGATCCTCGACAATGGCAATATTATCATTAGTAGGATCAAGGAGGTCTTGGATAAACTCCATATAAAGCTACAGATATAAGTGAAGAACGATGTTAGCTACAATGGCCATCAACAGGATTTGTAATTCATCCATTTTTTACAAAAATGAGGGGAAAAGGTTATATCCTAACAACCTGCAAATAAGAAACTGATACAGAATCAGTATCCAGAGAGACATCTGCCAAAATGTCCTCCATTGCACGAACCATGATGCCGCGAGCAGATTTATCATCATCTCCTAGGTGGCCCACTGTAAATGTTTTCCCAGTACCAGTCTGACCATATGCCATCACAGTGCCGTTGTAACCATCCAGAACACTCTGTAGAAATTGTAGGAAATAAAGATTAGGAAATTTCAGAAGCAGTCTCTTCATGGCAAGTTAGCAACAACAAATTTATATTCTTTAGAACAAAACTAAGTCGATGGAAAATGTGATTCAAAAGATGCAGAAACAATGTACCTCCACCACAGGCTTGGCCACAACTTCATAGACACGCTTCTGCGAAGCGTATTCCGTGAGGACCTCATCAAACTCATACGTATCTGCATCCCAATTGTTCTTACGTAGCTTCAACCTCTTAAGCTGAGAAGGCCGAAAAAACACCAAATGATTACACAGGAGAAAAACAAGAACCATAGCTGAAGTACCAAATTAAGAGCACAAGCAAAAAAGACTATAAATCTAGAATTAGTGAGACTGAAGGCACCTCTGGCTGCAATTCAACACAATCGGCAAAATCAGTATCAGCGATCAACTCTTCACCATTTCTCGGCCGCAACCTAACCGCCACACGAACTCTTCCAGGCACTATCACAAACCGAAGCCATTGAATCAATATCTAAACATAACATTAAAAAACAGACCTCGTAACGGCATTATCCAAATAAACAAAAACAGTAAGAATATAAGAAGCAAACAATCTATTCTAGTTCTCTAAATAAGCCGATTCAAGGTACAGCAGTAGCAAAGAGTTTCAAATTTTTGTAGGTGAAAAATGTAACAAAACGAAGAAGTAAAACCTCCATCATCGGCGGCAGAAGAAGCGGCGTTGACACCGAAGGATCCGCGGCGGCCAGATGAAGAAGAAGGCTGAAGTCTGGATTTAAAAGAAGATGATTTGAGATTTGAAGCCAAAGGCTTAACTGATCCTCGCGAAGTGCCATTTCTATAAGCACTGGAGGCCATTACTTCCTCCCTCCCTCTCTTCTTGTTCCGTAAAAATACTCTTTCCTTTTTAAGAAATTACAGAGAGAGTGAAATGGAGGGAAAGAAGAAGTGAAGATGAAATAATAGATTCGGGGATGTGTCTGTCTCTGGTGGTCTGGTCTGCGTTCCGGTGGATTCAAAGTTCAAACAAAAGTGAAGATAAAGAAAATAGGACCCACAGATATTGAGGGCCTCGCAAGGGACAGAGACATTAACAGCTGCTGGGCCCTCCTTTCTTCTTTCTTCCTCCCCTCGTCCAGGCTTTTTCTTTTTCTTTTTTTTTACTCTGTTTCTCTCTTTGACTTACTATTTTATTACCAGTTACTGCTACGTACTATTTACAGTGGGTTTTTTGCCTTTAACGGACTGTGATATGAAATGCGCCAATTTGTTAGGCTATACATTTGCACGACTGATCTCAACAAAACAAGTAATGAAGTGGGCTCGTGTTGAGTTAGTTGCACACGTGCTTCTTTGGACGTTTCCGCCGTGTTGTTGAGCAATTTTTATTTTATTTTATATTAAAGTAACATTTGTTTAAGTCATTTTTAGGTTCTTAATTAATTTAAAAGGTAATTTCTTAGCCATTTAAATAGTGGTTTATAAAAAATTAATTTTCTAAATTTTTTAAGCTTTGATAATTAAAATATTCTTAGCTATTTAAATAATGTTTAAAATAATTAACTCTCCAATTTTTAATTAAAATTATTAAATATTCTTAGCTATTAGTAGTAGTTGTAAAGCAAACAACATTCTTGTGATATAACGAAACGACAATGAAGGGTTGAAATTAACGACAGGACATTAGAATGTAGTGCACATTTTTTGGGTAGAAAATGACAAGTCGGATAACCATTTCATATTTCATTTGTTCTCTTCCCTAAATGAAGGAACTATGCAGTGTGGGTGGGTTTTTCTACAAACTCTTGAGGCCCAGATCACCACGGGCCTTTCAATCTAATCCTCCTTTCACAGCCCAAACTATTGGGCCTTATTTCCCTCTCACATTTTCATTTTCTTCTCCTTTTCAAAAGAAATAAAATTAAGAAAATTCAAAAATAGAAAGAAACTAATAACTAGATCTAGCTCCTATAATAAAATTAAGGACATAATTACTTAATTAACTAGTTTATTATATAAGAACTCACTAATTAATTAAGTAAATTAAAGAAACTAATCTCTTTATGATTTCTCCTACATATGCTTCTCTTATTCATCTTCTTTTTCTCTAATCTTCATATTGTTAAATCATTATTTGGTATGAAGAGCTTGAAGCTGAACTAATAAATCTTGATTTTCCTGGTGTAGAAGTAAAGCTTTCCTTCTCAATTTCTCGTTCTCTTCTATAATACTTTTGTTCTTTATATAAAGCTTCAAGTTCTTGATTTCCAGTTTCTTTTCCTTTGCTTGTTTCGACCATGTCTTCTTTCTTCTGCAATATATATATATATAACAATAAAATACCAGAATTTGAGGAAGAAAAGGAAAAGGGTAAAAATGCAAAAACAAACCTGCAGTTTAAACGACGACGTATGTGCAGTTTTGGAGGTTGAGTGAACATTTTTCACTTGTTTAATTTGGTCTGAAAGAGGAAAAATAATGGAAGATTTGTGAAGAAGAAATGAGAAAGAAAAAGGGAAATATATAGAAAGAGAAAGAGAAGCTTTTCATTGTAATGATGGCTTAAAGGACCCATGATTACAATGGCCAGCAAATAGCAATTTGCAGTAGGAAGAAGAAGAAAAAGACCACTCTCTTCTCCATGCTATTTTGTATTTTTTTTTTTTTTTTTATGATCTATATTTTATTATTGAAAATTACTATTTTATCCTTAAATTTGGACCAATATTATAAAATTTAATATTTAATAGTAAGATAGAATGAAATGAAAAATTAGAATTGAAATTAGAGAAAGTAATTATTACTTAGAGTTAGCTCACCATGTTTGACATTAAAAGACACCAAAAAGTCCAAATATGGTAGGTTTTAGTTCATAAACTCATAATTAGTTAGATAAAGATTTAGTGGACCTAACAAGTCGAAACCCACAAGTACATAAATATGTTTTCTTGATTAGATCCCAAATCTCAAACTTTATTTACAACTTAAGTAGTGATTAGTTAACACTAATCAATTGGTTTTAATTAGGGATAAAAAGTACAAATTGGTAAAAAATGACTAATTAATTAGATTAGCTCTAGAGTTTGAAAAGCATATGTCAAAATTGCTTTTTCACAAGAAATTTGTTACGTCTAAATCTTGCTATTTTATTTTGTATTAGTAAATTAAACAAATAATAATCCAAATGTTGCTTGTGTGTAATCATTTTGCATTAACATTCAGAAAATATAGAATGTTGAAAGTGAAAGCCTTATAGTTATTATGGCTCTGACTATAATAATTAATTAAACATTTTTATGCCCACTACAGTTAAAATTAGTGGTGTAATTAGTATATTAATTCACTTGATTAATCTCGTTAAGCAACTAAATGTACGTAGTATTATATTAATTCACTTGATTAAATATGATTTAGATATTTATTATATGATAAACTTTGTGTGTAATTTGGGTCCAAAATTGACAATGTATAGTATAGAATCATCCATCCTAACTAACTAGCTAGATATATAATTATTATAGCCAGGAAAAGTATAATACACTGAGGCTATCACGTGGAAATCACATGGTGGAGGAGGACAAATGGTGGGGAAGCAAACAATATCAATAAAAAAAATGGGTAAGGAATTTGGATACGGACTCGACCTGACCCGAAATGCTCCACAATTTAACTATTTATTAAAATCTTACTTCAATTTTATTCATATTATATACTCTCTACTATTTATTAAAAAATAAATAATTGCTATTTATACTAATAATTGCAACAAGTGTCTGACTTACTTATAAGAAAAGGACAATAGTTATTATGAATTACAAAATGCAATTATTTTTGAAAATAAATATAATTTATTTATTTGATAAAATCCGTAAGTAATATACTTCTTTTTGTTTGGTAAATATTGAATAAATAGAGTACTTATCATACGTTACCATTATGACCAACCTCATCCTAGTATTGTTGATGCAATTGAGTATGAATAGGCATATTCATTTAATTGGAAAATGATCTAATTCTACTCCAAACCCCATCATTTACTCACTATATATATATATATATCTATTATAATAATGATGGTAACACTGATATTTTTTTTCTTGTCTGAGCTATTTCACATGGTCCCTTAATTTTTGCCTGTTTGCCTGCCAGCCCACCACCAAGTGGCCATTTTAGTTTATTCATTTCAACTAGTACAAAATTTCACCAAAAACAAAAAGAAAATAAAAGAAATATGAAATCACAATAATTAGTTCTTAACCTTTTGTTTAGATTTTATTTTTTATTTCACCATCTGATTTCCAATCATTAAACCCACATCGACTAATCCAAATATGAGCCGAATATAACCACAGAATGTGACAAACTTTTTTCCGCTAAAGGTAGCTGTATTTTTAAGATTTAAATTTCAAATTTTTGATTAAAGTTAAAACAACTCATTTTTATTTAAAAAAAAAGCAAAGAAAAATAAATATCAATTAAAACTACTTATCATGATTGGTTTTATTACATTTTCATAAATCAGGATCAGAATTAATCAATTTTTACATCCTTAATTTGTGTGTGATAATATAAGAAATATCTAACAATCCATTATTATTATTATTATTAAAAATTAAAAAAATAAATATTGAGGTTTAACAAATGAAGAATCATGAAAAATGATGTACTCTTTGAATATAAATGCAATTGATGGAGGTGGACACTACTAGTCTTTCGTTCAATTACAGCTTCCATTTTATTTTGTTTTTTCAACCCTCCTATTTAAATATATTCAATTCCCAATCATTATTCATCAATTTGAATTTTAATTCACTCTTTTTTTAAAAATAATAATAATAATAATAATTTTGAATTTTTAGCTTTGGTTTATTTTTACAGAAACATTAAGAAATTATTTGAAATTATTTGAAATTTTTGTTGTCTTTAAATGATTTTTTTATCCGTTTCAGTATCTGAAATTGTTACTTACTTGCATAGTTTTTATTGTCTCTACATGTAGGAGTTCTGTGCACAGAAGGCGCAGTGCTGTAAGCCCAGCTCCCAGCAACTTCAGAAGCCAAAAGGTCAGTTTTCTGATTGTTCCACCTGGTTCGGTATCATCCATGGTGTTCTGATTCTCATGAGGAATATCTGAATTGGGTTTGTTCAGAGCATTTTGAGAAGTTATCTCGTGCATGGGATTCATCATCTTGTTGCATTGAGTCCCCAGACCTGTTTAAATCAATATTGCAATCACCATCAATTCCGATGCTTGTTTCAAGAATTTACTCTGTTTCTATGGCATCCCTTCAATAACAGGTGCTGTGTCAACTGCCAATGTCAGAACCAAAGCTGCCTTTTGCATGACAGGCAGCTGAAATTCCCTTTTGAGTAGTTCGATCTTGTTCTCCTTGGACACCGATCAGAAACCATGACTAAGTTTTGATCAATATAGATCAACGTTAACTGATAACTGGAATCATATAATTAAAAGAACCATTTTACAAGGCAGAATGGTTTACAAAAAAGTTTAACAAGGCATCAGATAGTGTAGTTGATAGCAATTCTTTAAGCCAGACATGCAAAAGTTGGGTTAAATTAGTCTCATTTATCATTGTCAAGATAGTTCATGCTTATATTGGGAGAATAGACAAAGAGATTACTGTTTTAGTAAATGATGCAGAGAAGGGTAATGACATTGATCCACAAGAAGCCCCGGCATTTGTGATTCGTAGTAATAATCTGATCATGTTAGCGAAAACATAAGAAATGAAAATATCTTGGCTATATATATATTGGCTGCACCCTTACCTAAGCATTAGTCTTACCCTAGCACCCTTAATCTGTGTCTCTCAAGTTCAAGATCCCGCATTGCAGAGTTTATCTCGAGTTGAAGAGCCAAAGCTTTAGCCCAGGCTTCTTCAGGCATTGCCTCCTTAACAACAGTAAAGACTAAAGATAACCTCAGCTTAAAATTAAATAAAGTTCAACAAGATGCCAAATTCTCATTTGTATGACTGTATTTGCCCAGTCGAGACCTCCTCCTTATCATTATCATTTATTGAGGTCAACCCCTAATCATAAGTAGCAAGAGCAAAAACATCAATAAACCCCTCCCTTAACCCATCTTCAGCCTTCCCGTTTTTGCTCTAGAACCATAACAAATTGAAGAGAATATACATATAAACATTTTCACTTTCTAGCCTTTCCTCAGTTCCAACTCTCTGCCCAAAGCATACATACATGAGAACCATCGTGCTCAGTCCACTAAGATCATAGAGACCAGAACTGAATAAGGACAGCAGTTTTAAATATGATAATGTATGCAGTAAGTAAAAAAGAGTTGTTACTTTTCTTCCATTTGCAGAAGTAAGTTTCTCTTCACCAATTTGAGCTTCTAGCTGGAGAACTTTATTGTCAGAAATAACCAATTTTTGCCTGGTTTCCTCCTGTCAATACAATGGAAGCAGTATAGTTTTACAAAACTGTACAAGTAATGCCCAGCCCATGTGAAGATGAAACTGATCATACCATTTTGGGCCTCAAAATCTTCGCTTGTGAACACCACTTTTTCTCCCTTTCCTGAATGCAAATGCAGAAATTAAAGTTTTCAAGTTTCTGGTACAACACAGATAAGCATCAGAAGACGTTTAAGACTATCAAAAAGTTTATCCAACCTGAAGTTTGCTGATTTAGCAATTTCTCTCCCATTGAGATGCAGCTGCAGTCTGTTGTTTAATTTCCTCTTGAGACTCGGACTGAACTCTCTGTGTTGCTACCTTTAAATCAGCAGCAGCCTTCTGCCATTCTTCTCGTCTCTAATCTCGAACTTCTTCTGATTGTGCCCAAGCTCTGAGATGAGAATGCCTTCTGACTGAAAAAAAAAAAAATTCAACACTTCGCAATCTTTATAACTATGCTTGAAAAACTATAGCAAGCATCAATATCTGCAATGCCAATGCATTATTCTGACATGAAAGCCAAGCAATAGGCAAGGAATATGCATACACAATCTGTTTCTCTGTACCATTGGTAGGATGCACACTTAGATGTAGCAAAATCCACCCAAAAGCATCGAATTGAAATGTGCTTTTGCTAAAGGATGATACAACTAATCAGCAAGAGCATGTCCAATGCAGCATATGCTCCTTACATAATAATGGACAGAACTTTTATCATGAACCAAGTCCATCTAATAATCTAGTAAGATGGACCCCCTTCAAAACTCATAATTATACCATGTGTTCTAATCATGAACTGACTTCTTTTATTTAGCACTTACAACAAAACTTGTTTTCCCCAGCCATTTCAGGCTAAGAAGATGTGAAAAATGCCTCTCTATTTCCATCATTTCTAAACATGAGAATGTAGCTTCCAATGGCATATTTAGTTTTATATTGAAACTGAATATCCTGGGTACAAGGAAACTAGGTTGAAAGCAATGTTCCTCACCTCTTCATTATTTCATTTGCTTCAGAACATGACTGCCTGGAAGCAACAAGTCTTTCCTTGACATCTTCTAAATCATGCTTTCTTTCAGCTGATATTCTATTATCTTCCAACAGCTCTTTCTGCTTCACATCCAACATATTTTGTAATTCCTTAAGTTGATAAGCATAAAGCTTCGCAATGGATTCTTTTGCCTCTCTCATCTCCTGCAGAAGCAATGCATACATTAAGTTGAGATGGCATTAAGAGATAGTTAACTATATCAAATAACAAGTGCTTGATAAAAGATGTCAGCGATAAAATCAATAACATGGACTACTTAATGCAAAAACTGAAACTTAGGCTTCGTTAAAAAAAAAAAAAAAAAAAAAACCCTGAAACTTCGGCGTTCCAGACAGATCATGTACCGTCCCCATATACGGTCCCAGAAAACCTTCGCGTCTCATGAATGTTGTCGCTTGCTTGAGAAAATCAATGCTTCTTTGCGGCTTATGAGCGGTATAATGAAAATCTTGTGAATACCGAGTACATCACTCAATATAAGTAATATACCCTGGGAAGTAGGATCAAGGGAAGGGACTGTCTGTGGCACCCATTATAATTTACAATTTAGGATAAAGTGGATGTTCAGGAGACCCAAAATGCAGTTCTTACTTATCAGTCACACAGACAACCATGATATTAGCAACCGAATCAAATGTCTATAACTTCTTTGCAAATATGAAACTATTTCATTGGAAGAAAAAAAAAAAAAAAAAAAACCTCCTATAGAGCAATAAATCAGTTGCCATTATCTGATGCCAATTTTTTTCCCACACAGGAAAAAAGTTTATACGCCAACTCCAATCAATAAAAGTTTCCTCCCAAACAAGAAAAATTTAACATCACCAGGTTAAAAAACCAATATCTTTTGAGTAAACTCAAACAGACAAGTACGTTAAGACTGAGCTTTCAGAAGATCATGAATTTTCATGGCGTTCAACGGTTGCTGGATGCTCATTCTGCAATGTATCAATTGTAATGAGTTGACTTTCCAATTGCTTCTTAATTCCCAAAGACAATATATCATTAAGGGACAAAAATTCCATTACAGACTTTTTAAGAGTTATGATTCATCAAAGAATTTACTGTGCGTTGACCACTATGAATATTGATTAAATTAAGTATTACCGTATTTGAACACTGAAGGATTCGAAAAATCATCAAGAGAAATAGGACCCTCGGGGGGCACTAGTTCCTGTACCATTCAGTCTCTTGCTTTCTTAGACATCATCTTCTGCATATTCAAATAAAATAAAACCAAACTTACTATTTGTATATAATAATCAAGGAAGAATGGTTTTGCAGAACTTGCAGCACATGGTATCTAGGCAATTTGCTGGGGTCAATCGTAACTCCCATACCAAGAGAAATCAATTATTATATTATAATCTAAAAGATAATATTGATGAATTTACCACATTTTCGCTTTGCAGCTTTCATCAAAGAAGTAGACTAATTAACTTGTCGATATACAAATGCAAAAGTTAATTCTGAAACCATGTTTGAAATGAAAAGTAATAAAAAATAATGAAAAATGGAGGAAACGATTGATGTAGGGGGAGTAAAAATACATTACCATGCTGATGAGAAGCAGCAAATGATAATATCTCCATTCTGGGTTTTTGATTCAGGGCTCTTCTTATTCAATTTCTTTCAGTTCTGATATGTCCCATTGGTGCTGCAGAAAGTTGAAAGATTTCAGAATAATGCAACCAGAATATAAAAAAATACGTAGGATCAAAGTATGAAGGCAATGGTGCACAACCTAGTATCTCCAATTATCAATGCTTGCCAATATCGAGTTCAGGGAAATCGTTGCTGCTTTGAACTCATATGCCAACATGATAGTATAGTGTATAACACAGTCAGCAGAAAGTGCTTGATCAAAACTAGTACAAGCAAGACCCAAGAGAGAATCAATTGACAACACTATCATTACAGACAAGAAAAGCAACCTACAAATCTTTGTTAACGTAATCTTAGATACAGAATTAGCAAAAAAAACTGCAGCTCATTTCAAGCATCCCACAAGAAATATAATCTACAAGAAGAAACAACCAATTAATCAAAATTTCATTCCATTAACTTATAATAACAAAAACAGTAATCGTCTCTTAAAAAGAACAATACTGTCGCTGCTAAAATGCGCAGCCAGCGCACTCCTCAATCTCTGTGTGACAATAAATTAAGAATCGGAATAAATTAAAATTTAAATTAAAAATAAAATAAAATAAACCTCTTACAACTCAATGTCCAATAAAAAAAGAAAAAGTAACAAAAACCAAACAAAAAAAAATACAGATCTAGACAATTACGATTCAGGCCATAAGAATCGAACAAATTACACTAGCGGAAACAGTGAGAAGCACTGAGAACAATGTCGGTGCAGTCACGTGAATCGCAGCATTATCCGCTGTGCTATTTTGAGATCCAGCTGGCGCATCTGATGGAGCTCCGTCCGGAGTTTCCATGGGTGGTGCAGGTGGAGATGCGGCCAGCGGCGATGGAGCCTCGACGCTAGCCGGAGCTGGACTTGGTGATTTGGCTGGAGTAGGAGAAGGCGCGCTTACCGGTTCTGGAGCTGGAGCAGGAGATGGAGACTTGGCAAACAATTCCGATGGAAGAAGCACATTATCAACAGTAAGAATCGACAAAGGAGTTGAGTCAAGAACAGT
Source organism: Croton setiger (assembly GCA_948099555.1). Taxonomy (NCBI): domain Eukaryota; kingdom Viridiplantae; phylum Streptophyta; class Magnoliopsida; order Malpighiales; family Euphorbiaceae; genus Croton; species Croton setiger. The sequence continues at coordinate 39,920 of CANUEY010371264.1, forward strand.
GTCGGCGACTCTTGATGAGTCGACCCCAGTGTGGAGTGTGATGGAGTCACCGGAGGTAGTCACCGTCAAATCGAACTTTCCAGCACCGTTAGTAGCCAATGTTGAAATTGGATCTTTGCTAGTCTTCAAAGAGGCCATAGGAGTGTACTTAGCAGCAGCATGATACTGTAAGAGCGAAACCAGCTCAGCATTCGTGAGCTTGCTCAGATCAGGAACTCCAGCAGCCTTAAACGCCTCGTCGTTGGGCGCAAAAATGGTTAAACCTTTATCAGCAGCTGACTGAAACGTCTTAATCACACCACTCGACTGAAGCAAACCAGCAAAAGTCTTGCATCCAGCCTTTTCAAGCAAAGCAGTAATGTTCACACCTGAAGCAGAAGGAGGCGGAGCTGCCAAAACACCAGGAGCAATAATCGGAGCGGTGACCTCAAGAATAGAGATGTTATACGGCACTTGTTTTACCGGTTTGGAATATGACGCATCCAACTTGGAGCCAGGTGCAGCCGAGCCAAAACCGACTTTACCGCCCTTGAGATCGGTGATGTTAACAAATCCTAAATTACCGGGAGCATTTCCGGTGGTTTGGTAAAGTGTAGTGGAGAGAGTGGTTCCTTTAGAGATCTGGTGGAGTTTGGAAGGATCATAGTAGTCGAGCAAAACCAGAAGGCTAAGAATGTTCTTGATGACAGGGAGAGGGTGTTTAGAAACACCTGACATAGCTCCATTGTTGAGTGCAAGCACAGTAATGGTTTCTCTGCTGTTGATTTCGTCGGCAAGCTTTGTCTGAGTAAGGTAATTGTTGAACTCAGAGTAATCAGGGAAGTCGGCGAGAATGTCGGTGATATTGTGAGCGGATATGGTGGTGGAAAGTACAGAAAAAGAAAAGAAGAAGAAGAAGAAATAATGCACTGGTTCCATGGCGGATATGTAAAAAGGAGAAGAAGAAGAAGAAAGTTTCTAGTAGAGACTAGAGAGCGGAGTACCGAAGAGAGAATGAGAGATTAAAAGGAAAGGACAGGAGAAAGAGAGGGTTTAGTAAACAAACCATGGTTAAGTGTAAGGTTAGGGTAGAGTTAGTGGTGGGGTCAAGTAAGAGGCAAGCTTACTTTGATAACAGCTGGAAATGTGAAGAGTTTGTGTGTGGCATATTCTATGCTTCAACCTTTACTTAGAGTTGAAATGACAAAAATAGCATTGCCACGTCATTTATGTACTACATGATTTTTTCGAATTACGGTAGTTACTGAATAACGGTCATTTTACAATGCGGTTAATGAATTTTGGACGTCATGAACTGGTCAACTCAATTATGACCCCGATATTACATATAGCATTTTACAATTAATTTTTAAATATTAGGGAGCATTATAGCATATATACATTAAAAAATATAGAAATTTTCTTTACTGTTGATTGGATTTAAATTTTGTTCCTTATATATTCAGGTCCTCTCGATAGTTTTTCCTATTAACTTTGTTAGAAAATTATTATTTTGGTGCTACAACTTATAAAAAATATATAATTTAATCTTAATTTTATTTAATTTATTTTAATTGCATTTAATTAATTTATCAAAATCAAATCACACTTGAAAATCACCTCTATTATTTTTTCTAAATTCCACCATCGTCTTATCTTCTAGCATGATTATTTGATTGATTGTTATTGTAGTTCTGCTTGAAATCATATGAAACTAACTTCAAATAATAATTATACATACAATCTTAAACTATCACAGCCGTCGAAATACCATTCAGTTTCAGATTTTCATAAGAAAACATGGTAACTTCTTCATCCAAGTTTCGAAGCTCAATTATTGCTGCTAAAGCAATTATTGTTCAATCTATTTTGGGTCTTTGATTTCAAGTTCAATGACGAAACTTGATCGGATAGAGAGCAGGATCTAGATCTGGTTGCTTTTTCTGAACTCCTACCGGATTGAAATAAGGATAGTTTCAGTAACGAGATGTTGATTAGATGACAATATATATCTAGAGGAGAAAGAATATGAAGATTTGGAAAAAAAAATATTGGGTGGCGGCCATGATGAACAAAGAGGAAGCTAAAAAGCTAACAAGCTGATGCATGAACTTGTATAAAGGTTTGTTCCTATGCTAGTCACTTTTGCTGGAAGTGGTACATGCTTTTATTTAAGATCTTGTAATTGCTAATTATCCTTAATAATATTTCGTAATCTTTGATTAAAAAAAGAAGTTAACTATCTAATATAACGGAGAGACTCTCGTCAATGAAGTTAATCTTTTTATGGCTAATATGGTTTTTTTTAAAAAAAAGAAGAAAGAAACCTGTAGTTTGTCTTAATATTGGAAGCCTAATCAATAATTAGAATAATTATTGCAAGCAAACAAAATAAAAAATCAATAACTACAATAATTAATTATATAGTTGTCCATTATTGATATATTTTAAATAATTATTATTAATGGGTTAATAATTATTATTTGCTATCAAACAAATTTCAAATAGTTGTTCACATAAAAAACCTAATAACATTCTATTATTAAAATTAATTAATTAGACAAAATTGTTTTTAGTTCTATGATTTTGATTGCCATAGGTTTGGTGTCGGTGCATGTTATTTTCTTCTTAAAAAGGGAGAATTAATGTGTTTTATTAAGGATATTGTATGAAAAAGTATTCTTTTAAATCTTTATATACTCGTTTTTTTTTTTTTGGCAAGATTTTTTTAATTAATGTGTTTTGTATTTATTTTATTATGAAATGTAATAAAATGACGACAATAAAACGACATCGTGTATTGCAGAAGTTGAGAGTCTGTGGATCCCATGTAACCATTATAATAAAACTTTGAATTGCATTGGGATCCGACCCGTTTGTTGCTAGTTTTGAATCCTTAGTTGTTTTCCAACACTTTAAAGTGTTAGAATTTTATTATTCTGATTAAAATTCTACTATTACTATTTCTCAAGACAATTCTTATTCTACAGAGACATTAATAGTTCAATTTATTGCAAATTAAAATTGTGACAAAATGAAAGTATCATTTCAGAAATTTACTTATTTAAATTATAAGTAAAATGTAATAATTTAGTTATTTCATAGTCTTATTTAATTATGTAATTAGATATAAATTTAAAATTTCATTAAAAACAATTTCATTTAAATTTTAAAATGTAATACCTTTTATGTGTAAGCAAATGATGTCTAATTTAAATGGTTAAAGTAATGCACTTTATGATCTAAGGTAGAGAGTTCAAATTTTATTATAGAAAAAAAAAACTTAATTTAATGATAAAAATATATATTTTATGTGTAAATAAAGGATTTAAAAAATAATTTTATTTTTACTTGGACTAGACAGAGAGAGAAATGGAAAGTCTGGGCTAAATCCAAAGCCTTTCCTAGAGGTGGCCACGGTTCGGGCCGGGCCGATTCCGGGCCTCGGCCCGCCGGGCCACGGTTCATGGTCCCCTCAAATCGTAATCGGCCCGCCGAACCGGCGGTTCGACGGACCGGCGGTTAACCGGCGGTTAAATTACGGGCTAAAAAACCGGCGGTTCAAGGCGGTTAAACCGGCGGTTCATGGCGGTTAACCGGCGGTTCGATTCTCAAAACCCGCCGGTTC
>CANUEY010371406.1:0-10440 GCA_948099555.1 Croton setiger
GTCAGAAACTCCTCGGAGTTTGATTAGTTTTTCCTTGGCTTCATCATGATGACCTCGTTCGATTAAGGAATTTGGGGTCTCAGGTAGAATAAAAGCTCCTATCAAAATAATAATTCCAGGAACAATTGCTAGCCCTAAACTCAATCTCCATCCCCAACCTCCTTCAATCTTAGCAAACACATAATTCAAAAGATTGGCAACCAGAATTCCAACTGTAATTGAAAATTGGAACATCATGTTAAGAGCCCCTCTGTGTTTGTAAGGTGCAACTTCTGATAGATAAATCGGAACAGACTGCAGTACAACAAAAAATTTTAATAAAATTTGAATTTGAATTTTTTCATAAACAAAAAATAAAAAGAAAATTTTAATTGTAACTATTTACCTGATTAGCGCAACCAATACCGGCACCGAGTAACAAACGGCCAACAATAAGCATCCAGACTGCTTGAGCGGCGCCATTGAAAATTGCACCGACTGCGAAAAGTAGACCACCCAAGGCCATACTTATTTTCCTCCCCAATTTTCGAGTTAGAACGGAAGCCCCGATGGATGAAAAAAGAGCAGCCAAATACAATGACGATGTAAATAAAGTTAATATCTGGCTATTAAACGCGCAGTATTGATCATCCGACACAGTACGCGAAGATTCCTTCCTGTAAACCGACGGAAAGAACTTCTCCAAGAACGAGTCCATTGAAGTAACACCACCTGTAATACACCATTATCAACAAACCCACCTTAGATTATTGCACGAAGAAAAATTAATTATTACTCGATATGTATGTACATAATTTATAATTTATTTACCTGAAATTCCTAGATCATAACCGAATATCAGACCACCTGTAGCTGCAATAAGGCATGTAATGAGGACAGATGAGGTAAGTTTACCAGGGTATTCTCTACCTTTACCCGCCGGAGCAACGAAACCACCGGGCATTTTAAGATAACAAGGAAACTCAGAAAGAAATATACTGAAAAATTAGCTTGGGAAGAGTGAGGCTTTATGTTGAGTATAAGAGTGAGGTTTTATGTTGAGTATAAAAGTGAGGCTTTATGTTGAGTATATATAGAGAAAAAACTTGGATTAGCATTAGTATATAGTACTGATTATTGAAATTTTTAATAATTTTTTTATCTTATCTTATCTGGAGATGATAATAATTGTGAGAGTTTGATTCCTTGTTAACTTCTATCATGCAATTAAACCAATAGATGTTTGGGAACTTCATCACAAATTAAGTCATTATTATTTTACGTACAGCTGTTAATTTAAATTTGAAGAAGAAGACTCTACTACTTCTATTAAAGTATTAATACAATATTTTTATCATCAAAGCAAGATCGTACCACAGTATTATCCAAATTCTCCATCAAATATTACAACACACTAAATTTGAATTTCAAAATACTTCTTTTTAATTAATAAAGATAATAAATATATACATTATTTTAACTATTTTAATAAACTTATTTTTATATTATTATATTACCAAAAATACTCTTACTCAGATTTTTTTTTAATAAAGAAGTATTTTATTATTATATTAAATTTAAAAAGAGAGTTACACCAAAGAGTAGCTACTACAGTAAAAATAGCTCATCTCTAGGAACATATTTTATCTTTTATTTTTTATTTTTTTTTTCTGTTCAATCAATCCGCAATCATTAATCATAAAATCTTATCTAAAATAAATTTTAAAATATTATTCTTATTATCCTAATAAATTTGGATTTTATTTTTTTGATCAATTATGAATTTGGATTAGTAAACTGTAAAGTTTGCTGAATTCGTTTTTTATGACCCAATTTATAACTGACTCAGACACTCCTATTTGTCCTTTTTTTTTTTTTTACTTCAATTTAATGATTCTACTGCTTAATATCTACTTAATTTAATTTTTGGAATTTATTTCAAAAATATTTAATGTTTAGAGTTTAAATCGAACACTTCAAAGTAAATTAAATTAGTTGAGATGATATTAAATTAATGTTATTCAAAAAAATTTTTTTTTTAGGCTGACGGAAGTCTAGTATTTTCTTAACCTCAGTTGACTTATTCTAATCAATGGTAGAGAAGAGTACGTACTAAAGCACCCCAAATCAAAAAAATTTCTTAAATCATGCCCATGCAGGTGCTTTAAGTACTTCAAAATATGGGATAGTAGAATGTATAAAATGGGTAGAATAGTGTTAATTTTTTCAATTACTTAAACATTTTGGTCACAACAGTATGACACCTTTAGGCACATTTATGGATCGCTTAATTGTGTGCTTTTCCTCACAACATGCTATTTTCATGGTGCCCTTGTTTTTTTTCTTTTTAAATTTTTTTTTTTATTTTTTATGTATAGAATTGTGAGATTATTTTAAGCGGGTCATAGTTTACAGAATTTGACTATGTATTTTAAATTTAAATAAATCTATTTTTTTTTTAAATTGATAATACATACTCAAATTTTATAAATTATGACCTACTAGAATTGATATGCGGGTGAGGTAGATATAATTAAAAACTTTATTTTAAAAAAAGAAAAAGAAAAATTAAGGTAAATTAGCACTAGTTGCTACTAGCACCAAAAAACAATTCCCTTTCATTTATCACCTTCCTTCTTACTTAGGTTAAAAATGCCACTTAGTTAACGCTCAACTTCATATATAGCAATGCATGAGATCTCATTTCTTATACTTCTCTTCTTTCTTTGATCTTTCCTTTCTTTTTCACTATAAAACTTAAAAGGATAAATCGACTGCCAACTTACAATCTCTTCTTTTTATCCCGAGAAAACTGATAATTGTTGGGGTCTGAAGTATAAAATCCAGAATTTGAGGGAGAGTGTTGGGGCCATTCTACCTAAGAAAAAGGCTCCAAATGGAATGACCCTCGCTGGAGCAAATATTTGGAAGATGATGGTCTTCAGGTCGCAAAATTATGTTTTATGTTAATTTGCGAAATTATCTATTCATGAAACACGTGTTTATAAAAAATTAATTGTTTTATGTTAAAAGTTAGTTTTTTCTTCCCCTTGTTTAATATAATTAATACTATTAACCAACCACATCTCCTACATAAATCCTAACAATAACATACTTGTCAAAGATCAAACTAAAAACTAATTCTCGCGATTTTCTTTAAATAAAAAAGGCTAGTTTGCGAAATTATGCGATTGTTTAAAAAACATCTTGATTGGCAAGCGCATACTCACATATTATGTTATTTAATTTTTATTTAATAATTATTTTACATATTGCAACTGATGTTTTAGAAAAGTTAAATATATTAATAATTAAAATTAATCTGAATTCACTGAATTATAGGCATCTAAAAAGTGGAACAACTGGTTAATTTAATATTTTTATTTAATTAATTAATATATTTGATTAAAAATAACTTTATTTTAAATTTAAAAAATAAACCAAACCGATTGATTTTTCTACTTGCCTTAAAGCATCATTTGCAGATTACATAATACCTAGGCATTTTACCTGCGCATTGCAGATTCTGCAATTTTTTTTTGTATGATATAAATAATATTTTATTCAAAGTGTATTAAAAAATTAAAAATAATAAATTGAAATTATCATATATATATAATAGAATATAATTTAAATATTGATATAACTTCAATTTTTTATTATAAAGTTTTTATCCTAACTGTATTACAAATTAAAAATAGCATCTTCTTCTTCTAGATTTCTATTCTCTTTCTCTTCCTATCCTTTTGAACTTCTTCTTCTGGATGTCTATTCTTCTGGATTTCCGCCAGCAGAATGATTCAAAACTGCTTGATATCAAAATCTGTGCAAAATTCTGTTTATTGGTATATATGACAATATATATAGACTATATATACTGATATATATACCACAAAAATAACACATATAGTATATATGAAGCATATATACTATTATATATACTCCACATAAATCATAGCATATGACATGATGTTGTTGGTTTTTGCGTTACTGCTCTAAGTAATTATTCAAAACTGCTTGCTATCAAAATCCTATTGCAAATTCTGTTTGTTGGTATATATGACAGTATATATAGACTATATATACTGATAAATATACCACAAAAAAAAAAAAACACATAACCTATTATATATGAATCATATATACTATTATATATACTCCACACAAATCATAGCATATGACCTTCACAAATTGGCATACATTGTTCATACATAGTTTTTGTAACAGTATATATGATCTATATATACTATGATATATACTCTTCATTTATTGGTATATATGACAGTATATATGAATAAATAGTATATAACCCAATATATATGAAACCATATATATTATTATATATACTCCATAAATTATAGTAATGGACTTTACAAATTATAATACATACCCAAGTATATATAGTCTATATATACTTGTATATATACTTTGAATATATATAATCTATATATACTTGTATATATACCCCGAGTATATATATTCTATAGATACTTATATATATACCAAGAGCAGTTTTGAAATTTTTTATAAAAAATACGCTTTTTTTTTTAATTTTTAGAAATATATGCTAATTTTTTAATTTTACTATAAAATTTATACTATTTCTTTAAAACTCCCAATTTTTTATGACACATTTTTTAAGAAGGTTTAAGAATCTTTATATTTATAATTAATTTTTATTTAAATTAATCATAATACTCTTATCTTAATATATTTAAAACACTGGCTCTTCTCATTTACAAGAAGTAATTTTTGAAACAAATTTATATTTAAAAAAAAAGTAACTAAATTTTTAATAAATTAAATAGAATCTATTTAAAAATAAAAAAATTTCACAAAATACCACCTAAGTCATTGCTTTATTTAAGTGATGTCATATCATCCAAATGTCATTAAGTTTTATATATATGCTTTCCAATAAATTTGACTGAAAAAATAGAAAAACAAAAATAAGTACGTTTATTGGTCACTATCCAATAAAACTAAAGCCATTGCGATTTTGCAGCAACTGTAACGTTAAACAATATACAAGATCTCAACCCTTCATTTTTTTTATAAAAAAAAAAAAATCTTCCTATTTTCTTCCATTCACCAAAGATATGGAACGGTTGAGATATTTATGTGATATAGTTTAGTGTATAACATATTAAAAGGGTATAGCATGAAGCTCTCCTTGTGTGCATTTTTTGGGTTCTCAGTCACAAGAGAATACAAAAATGGCAGGAGGTGTAATTACTTCATCATCATCTGTTGGCAAAGATTATCCTGGAAATCTTACTTGCAAGGTTTTTCTAACATGTATTATAGCAGCTACTGGTGGTCTAATCTTTGGCTATGATCTTGGTATATCAGGTAAGCTTTGCCGTCCTTACTGATCCTGCCACAATTGGCAATTCAATTTCCACCATGCCTGGTGATCGAAACCAGATAGCTATATCTAAAAATAATAATAATTTTTTGGTAGGTGGAGTCATTTCCATGGATTCATTTCTGAAGAAATTTTTTCCAGCAGTTTATAAGAAAGAATCGTCGATTAAACCGTCAGATGATCAATACTGCAAATATGATAACCAGATATTAACATTATTTACCTCTTCTTTGTATCTAGCTGCCCTTTTCTCATCAGTTTGTGCTGGTACTATAACCAGGGTTTTAGGTAGAAGGGTTAGTATGTTCTTCGGCGGCCTACTTTTCGCAGCTGGTGCAGTCTTTAATGGCCTTGCTAGCCATGTCTGGATGCTTATTGTAGGTAGATTATTGCTGGGTTTCGGTATTGGATGTGCCAATCAGGTACAAATTTGTAAGGCATTTGCTTTTATTTTCAGGTTTTGAACTAGAAATTAAGTCTACCATAAGTACTCATTTTATTTATGATTTTTTGTAGTCTGTTCCAATTTATCTATCAGAAGTTGCACCCTACAAGTATAGAGGATCATTGAACATGATGTTTCAATTGTCAATCACAATTGGAATTCTTGTGGCTAATCTTCTGAATTATGTCTTTTCGAAAGTTGGAGATTGGGGATGGAGATTGAGTTTAGGAGGAGCTATTGTTCCGGCTGTAGTAATTATGTTAGGATCTTGTGTTCTTCCCGAAACACCGAATTCTTTGATCGAAAGGAATTACCACGAAAAGGCGAAACGGAAGCTAATTGAACTTCGAGGGGTTTCGAATGTTGATGAGGAGTTTAATGATTTAATTGCAGCTAGTGAAGCTTCAAAGCTAGTTAAGCATCCATGGAGTAACATTTTCAAGAGAAAATATAGGCCTCAGCTAATAATGGCATTTTGTATTCCTATGTTCCAACAGCTTACTGGCATGAATGTTATTGTGTTTTATGCTCCTGTTTTGTTCAAAACTATTGGGTTTAAATCCCAAGCTTCTCTAATGTCTGCCCTAATTACGGGTATCGTAAATGTTCTTGCGACCTTCGTTTCGATTTTCACCGTGGATAAGGTTGGGAGACGGAAACTTTACCTTCAAGGAAGTATTCAATTGCTTTTCTGTCAGGTTTGTTAAAATTCTACTCTATTTATTCCTCTTTTTTATAATAGTACTAAATAGCTATTACATTGCATTACACGACAGATTCTTTCTGCGGTCGCAATTGGACTTAAATTTGGATTACATGGAAATCCGGGAGAATTGCCTAAATGGTATGCAAGTCTTGTGGTGGTTCTAATATGTGTTTTTGTAGCTGGATTTGCATGGTCATGGGGGCCTTTATCATGGTTGGTACCAAGTGAAATTTTTCCATTAGAAGTCCGGTCGGCGGCGCAAAGTATTACGGTCTCAGTTAATATGATCTTCACTTTCTGCATTGCACAAGTATTTACAGCAATTCTTTGCCATATGAAGTACTTTATGTTTGTAATGTTTGCTTGCTTCATTCTGATAATGACCATTTTCATCTACCATTTCTTACCGGAGACGAAAGGCGTTCCGATTGAAGAAATGATTTATGTGTGGATGAAACATCCTCATTGGGGAAAATACTTTGATGAAAAAGATGGTCTTGAAATGCCCAAGAAAGGGTCTGTTTAGGGTTCAAATCCCTGCATTGTTCTTTAGATTTAAGTATGCAATTTAGTTATTGTTTATATAATTTTGCTATCTATGGAAGAATTGCATATATATTTTCTCCTAATCAAATTAAATCCAGTTTCTCTTTCCAAATACTCTTCTCCCTTATTTTTATTTTTATTATTTATGCTATTAATGAAAATTAATTACTTGAAGTTAAAAGAATATAAATTGTAGGCAAAATTACTATTCATTACCTAAGATTTGGCTAATATGACATCATGATTTAATCACTTGGATTTTGACAAAATTAGTTATAGAAAGCTTCACAATGAATGAGTTCAGAAAATTGGTAAACAATATATGGAGATTTACAAGCTTAAACGATCATTTGTAATACACTCATAGAAAGTAACTTCTAAGTTCTTTCTTATTCCACAAGTAAGCGATTCTCGTACAAAGTAACTTTTAACTTCTAAGTTCTTTCTTATTCTTTCTTATTGAACTCGTCCCTCGTTGCACACCGAAAAATAGTGGAAGAGTCTACTAGCAGGAATTTCTTGAGTAAATCCAAACCGTTTACTACTTGGACTAACATTTATTCATTGGGCAAGGACAATTTGGCGGCACAAGGTTAGTCAAAATTTGCATGCCAAACTAAATACAATTCTTTCTATGATTTGTGATAAAATAATTCTAAAAGTATATAAATGTATATATTCATATTTATCATATATTATATATACATGTATGTACCAATGCAAAACCACACCAACAATCTATCATGATGACGTGTCACAGAAAATTTATGCAATGAACCAATCAACATAAAGATTATGTTAATAGAATTGTCATACTATGATAATTCCATAAATACTTTCAAATCCAACTAATTTCATTCCTACTCTATGAGTACATAATTTGCTAACAAAAATGGCGGCAAAACTGATAGGAGCTAGAGTAGCCGAAATCTTTGTCAAATGAATTCTAACCCCTGAGTTGTTGAAGTTTCATGTTACAAATAGAGGCAACAGTTGAAGGCGATGTCTACAGCAACAGACTCATTAAAGGAAGCTGCTACTAGCGATGGCGGCAGCAAATGGATGATGCTACCAGAAACCATGAATGAAATGAGAACGATAAAGGGTTAAGGCAGAGGTTAAAAATGTAAATATACACCAAAAAATACTATAATTTGGAAAAAAAAAAAAAATTAAAGTGTTATGATCTAAATCAAAACTAGAAACAATTAGCTATCAATTATAATATCCCTTGTTGTTATAATGAGACATCTTGGAGCCTTAGGTCCATTATTGATCCAAACTTAGCATAGCATGACGTCCTAAGGTGTATAACTAACAGACTAAAACAATTAGCTACCAATTATAATATCCCTTGTTATTCTGAGACATATTGGATCCATTATTGATCCAAACTTAGCATAGCATGACGTCCTAAGGTGTATAACTTATACTAATCAACAATTTAACAAATGTCATTTTTTATTATTTTAGACATATACCCATGCAATGTGAGGATTTAATATTTTTTTAAGAAATTTACAGTTTGCTCTTTTTTTTTAATGTACGAAATTATCCCTATATTTTTATTCCGTTGAAATAATTTACCTTTCTCTGTCATTTTAAGTGTATTTTCCGTTCAACAATTGACTAATGACGCTGTTAATATTTAACAGATGATGTATGTCCTTCAATTCATTGACGTTGTCATTTCTCCGTTGATACATAGCCTTTTTCCTTCTTTCTTTAAGAAGAGAGAGACATATTTGTCTTGAGTTTTGAGTTTCAATTAGAACTTGAACAATTGCCACAAATTTGAAAGCATTTCTTTTTTTTTTTTTTTTGAAAGAAAAAGCAATTTCCATTAAAATTCAAGTCTGAGATTATAAGAAATGGAATCTAGACTTCAAACACAAAAAAGACAAACTGAACTAACTACCAAACCAAAACCAAATGAAAATTGAAACCCTACAGCCAAATTCTTGGAATGATTTCCAACATAACTAAATTCTTGAACTTGATGGCCTAACTTAATGATAAATGTATTTTGTGTCACTTATTAGTCGCAAGTTCGAATTTTCACCAAGTATATTGATTAGAGAATTATTTCATATTGTATGATCCATGAATTAAATCATTCCATGAATTTTAAAAAATAAATTTTTCTTGTATAACAATTTTAACCAATCATGAGTTTAATAATCAAAAGTACAGTAAACAAATAAAAAAGGAAATATCCAGCTCAAAAAATATTGTCGGATAAAATCAAGTAAATGCATTTCATTTTTTTTGTAAAAAAATTTAAGTAAATGCATTTCATAGTCACAATGGCATAATCAATAACGACAGTAGTGCAAGATATTTTCCACCCTTACTAGTCAACACAAATATGTACTCAAATATTCAAATAAAAATAAATATCTTCAAAATTTTCCATTCAAAAAAAAATATATCTTCAACTTTGAGGAAATTTTTTTTTTTCTGAAAACTGTCCATATTTATATAATATCAAAAAAAAATTGTCATAAATTAAAAAAAAAAAAAAAGAGAGAATAAGATAAGACTTATTACTAATTGAAATTTTAAACGTGTCTTTTTTGTTGTTTCAATGTATAAGAAAAAATTATAATAAACTCCACCCACGACTTAATAAAGGAAAATGTACTTAACAATAAAAATATGAACATAATTATTAATTAGTGGAAGTTAAACAAAGCTAGAGATAACCCATACGACACTAATTAACTAATTAATTATACAACATGTTGATTACATATATAGCATAATATAAATACAATGTATGATTACTGTTAATCTTTTGGAATTATATTGCTAGTTGTAAGTAATTTAAATTTTTGTAATTCTTTGGTTCTTAAAATTTAGTGTTTGTCTGTCTGGTCGATTATAGGATAGGGTTAAAGGCCAAGACGATAAAGAAGACAACCCAATAAAAAAGGAAAAGATTACTAGTCATTGACACACCCTATAGCTAGCTTAGCTATACCTTACCTCCCCACCGTCCAATGATTTTGGTGACTGGACCATATATATTTTTAGTGGAGGAGATAGATGATAATTTAATTTTCATTTTAAAGCAATTTTTTTATAATCATATGTAGCCGACCTATAACATGAAAAAAACAATAGTATTTAGAAAAATTAGTAGTTTTTTACTTATTATTTGACAAAATAATTAAGTTTAATATTTAGTAAATAATATTTTATGATGAATAAGTTTATAGAGTTTTGAAAATTTAAAGACTACCCGTATGTTTTAAAATAGGGGTAATTACTATTGGGTCCCTGAGGTTTGGCCTAATAGACTCGTTGGTCCCTCTATTTCTAAAATTGTATCAAATAGTCCCTAACTTTTGGAAATTGTACTCTGAGGTCCTTTGACCGTTAGTCAACGGTTAA
>CANUEY010371793.1:0-15381 GCA_948099555.1 Croton setiger
TGTTGGTATATATGACAGTATATATGAATAAATAACATATTACCCAACATATATGAAACCACATATACTATTATATATACTCCATAAATCATAGCAATGGATTTTACAAATTATAATACATACTCAAGTATATATAGTCTATATATACTAGTATATATACTCGAGTATATATAGTCTATATATACTTGTATATATACCTCGAGTATATATAATTTATATATACTTGTATATATACCCAAAGTATATATATTCTATATATACTTATATATATATCAGGGGCAGTTTTGGGTTTTTTATAAAAAATATGTTATTTTTTTAATTTTTAGAAATATGTACTATTCACTTAATTTCACTATAAAATTTGTGTTATTTCTTTAAAACTCCCTTTATTCAATTATCCCTTCTTAAAAGAAATAAAAAATAAATAAAAAAATCCTAATGGATGTTGGCTGCCATTTAGAATTTTGGATGTACCAACAAATTAAATGTAGATGTGGGGTTTCTCCAAATCTAAATATCCAATGGGATAGGCCTTTATTGCTCATATGTCTAGAACATAAAAATACATCTACATAGTATTCTAGTCGTAAATATGTATTATTGCCTTCTCTCTCATTTTTCTATTTGTAAAGGGTCTCTCTCTAAACCTTAAAGTATATATTAAAATTGCTCTAACATCTTGTCTGAGAAAAGGGCGTATGCCACATCTTTGGCATTCAAAAAAGGAAGCAGATACAAAATAAGACAGGCATGATCAACTTTAATTAAATTAAAATAAGTTTAATCATAACACGCATGATTCTAAATAAATCTTGATCATATATAGCCAGCCTAGTTCACTAATTAATATAATACTAAATCTGTTCTACTAGTATTGATATATTTGATAACAATAATCTAATTATTATAATGGGAGGGGATGATAATTTTGCAAATGTTAAAATCTACACATAATTGAACTTAGATAATGGTGCGAATTAATTAGCTCGTTTGCGTTAGTTTGCACATTTCAGAAATTGAAAGTGATTTCTTATCTAGATAAAAATAAAAAAAAAAAATCTACAAATTGTCTGAGTTGCATTAGTACTAGCATTATATGAATACATACATATATTAATCATTATTACTAACATGATTAAGAAATTAATATGAAATAATCCAAGGTTGAAGGGCAGAGAAAGATGGAATGAATGGGATGGATAGTGGTAGTTGTCTAAAATTTAGATAAAAAAAGAAATAGAGATGTTAAGTGAAGTTGGAGCATTTGATAAAGAAAAACTTAAAAATGGGGATGCTAAGATACAAAACCATCTTTTTTATATGATCCAACTCATGAATTCATCCTTTTGACTCAGCATTTGTATGAGATAAAATTAAAAAGTAAATTTAAAAAACAAAAATTAAAGAAAGGAAAGGATGTTTTGATCTTCAACTATGGGGCCTCCTCCACATTACCCAAATCCCTTTTGATCCAATCATAAATGGTTAAAATGATCTTATCTCCATATTAAGGATTTGTCAGAGAGCTGTGACAATGTCTACTAACACTTTTCCTTTTACTTTCTTTCTTTCCTCTTTTTTTTCTTCCTGTTCTCCTTGTTTCTTGAATTTTTGTATATGTAATGTTTGATCTATTCATGTCAATTGAATTGACTCAATAATTTAGGAGATATATATGTATGTATATTTGTGCTGATTATATGGTTAAGATAACCCTATTTTATATCTTCCAACAAAAATGAGATACTTTCCAATTGGGTCCTAATTGCTAATTAAATAAATTGACAATTTTCTCTCATTATAGAACCTGATTATTTACACTAACTTATTCTTTTGTTAATGCCCGCATGACTGAAAGGTGCATAGATACCTTAATTACTTATTTTTTTTTTTATTGGAAAAATGGAATTACTATTAAATTACTATTAGTGTGAAAAATGTATTAAAGATAATAAAACATAGAATTCTCTTTTTTATTAGAAATAAAAAAAGAGAAAAATCGATGACTACAAAACCACAAATTTCTTTACTAATCATACTAGTTCTTATATCCCAAAACACAAAAATTTGTGATAGTGTCACCAAATGTACAATGATCCCTATTTGGACCTAGCAAGTTTAACTTAAGATTCCACTATTAAAATTGTAATTGGAAAGACTTGAAGGAATAACAAAGTTGTATATTAATGAACAATTACATAAGAGTTTCAAAGCTTAAAAGATAAGCAAAAACATAGTACAACAAAGAGTACTAAAAATTACATGATTATGCTGGATCACATTGCTTTATATACTAATATCATCTAACTAAGGGATTTCAAATCATAATTACAATTGGATTCATATAATCTGTCATGCCGTATGCTAAGTTGTACGAATACTACAACTAACTCTTTAACAGAAAAGAAATGGAGGAAAGAAGAGGAAAAAAAGGAGGAAGAATCACGCGCCCTTCATACTATCTCTCACTTAAGTAAAACAACATTGTTCTTAATAAGATGAACGATGACGTTTTACCAAGTAATTATCTCCTTCTGCTTGCTAAACTTTAGTCAGCCAATCATCTTTCTACTTATTTAGACGACATCGTTTTAGGCATTTTCATTAACCTCCTTTGTTAACTGATTTTCAAATCAACCAACCATCTTCTTTTCTTCTTATCTTCTTCCTTCTCCATGCTTCTGTTTTATGTTTTTGCAACCTTCCATTAATGTCAGTTTTGACTCTTGCTCCAATATATCTTCCCCCCCCCCCCCCCCCCCCCCCAGCAAGCTGGAGATAGATTAAAAAGACCCAGCTTGGAGATAAAGGTTCAAAATACCTTTGGAGTGAGAGCTTTGTTAAATACATCAGCTAATTGATACTCTGTTTTGACTAGCAGTAGATGTATGAAACCATGTTGAAGCTGTTCTCGAACAACATAACAATCAATTTTGATATGTTTTGTGCATTCATAGAATGTTGGATTTGCAGCAATATACAAGGCAGATTGATTATCACAGTATATGCTAATTGGAGCAGAAGAAGAGATGTTGAAATCATAAACAAGATAGGTCAGCCGTTATAATTCAGCTATTAAGGCTGCAAGTGCTCTATATTGAGCTTCTGCAGAGGATCTGGAGATAGTTGTTTGTTTCTTAGATCTCCAACAAATTAAGGAGTCTCCAATATAAACAGAATATCCAGTAATTAATTTTCTAGAGTCAATGCAGCCAACCCAATTACTGTCTGAGTAGGCTGTTAAGACAGTTGAGGAAGAAGCAGGAAAGAACAACCCAAGAGTTAGAGCTTTTTTAATATAACAAAGCAGTCTTTGTGCAGCTTGAAGATGAGAGGATGTTGGAGAGGAAACAAATTGGCTCAATTGATTAACAGTGAATGCTATATCTGGCCTTATGTTTGTTAAGTAAAAAAAGCTTCCCAATAAGTTTTGTATATTGAAAATTGTCTTGAAGGGAAACTCCACCTTCTGAACTCAACTTTGTATGATAATCAATTGGAGTAGCACATGGCTTAGCTCCTAGAAAACCAGAATCTTTAAGTATGTCTAAAGCATACTTTCTGTGGCAAGATAGATTTTCTTTTTATTCCTTGCAAATTCCAATCCAAGAAGATTTAATCTTAAATTGCTTACGTAATAAATTTTAATTTTTTCAATCTCATGTAGGTTGTTGCCAGACAAGATTATGTCATCAACATAAATAAGGAGAGCAGTGAAACTATTTCCTTGTTTGTTAATAATAAACAGTGAATAATCTGATTGTAACTGGGAATAACCATTAGATAAAAAGAAGGCAGTTAGTTTGAAAAAACAATGTCTGCTTGCTTGCTTTGACCCATAAAGAGATATCTTCAACTTAAAAACTTTGTCTTTCTATATGTTGAGACCTGGAGGTGGTTGCATGTACACTTCCTCAAAAAAGTCTCCATGTAGAAATGCATTCTTAACATCCAATTATTATAAGTGCCATTGTTTGCAAGAAGCTAGTACCAACAGCAGCCTGATTGTTGTCATTTTAGCTACTAGAAAGAATGTCTTTAGGTAATCTAGGCCTTCAATCTGTGTATAACCCTTTGCCACCAGTCTTGCTTTATATCTCTCAATGCTACCATCTGACTTGAGCTTGATTTTGTTGACCCATTTACATCTAATAGTTGACTTTTCTGGAGGTAAGTCAACAAGTTCCCATGTGTGATTAGCTTCTAGAGCTTGAATTTCTGGGTCCATGGCTTGCCTCCATTCTGTAAATTGGCTTGCTTCTTTATATGATTTTGGTTCCTGCATTGCATTTAGTTGAGAAATAAAATTATTATAAGTAGGAGATATGGATGTATAAGAAATGACTATGGACAATGGATGTTTAATTGAAGAATGATTGTTAGGTGACTCTGTAGAAAGTTGACAAATGTAGTCATTAAAGTAGGAAGGGAGATGTCTATGTCTTTGTTGTCTTTGTGTGAATGCAGTAGGTTGTGAATGAATATTGGTTATGGAAGAAGTTGAAGTATCAGATTGATGTGCAATTGATTGAGAAATGACAGAAACAGGTTCATCAAAACATGATGGAGGAATGTTATGAGAAATTGGGATAACAGAAGATGAATTAGAAATAGAATGCATAAAAGGGAAATATTGCTCATAAAAGACCACATTTCTAGATAGTAAAATTTCTCTTGTATGCAGATCCATAACAATAAACCCTTTTGTTCTTGTTTTGAATCCCAGAAATACATATTTCTTAGCTTTTGGATCAAGTTTGGTTCTGTGTGCTTACAGTGTAGAGGCAAAACACAAAGAACCAAAAACTTTGATTCTGTGATAATCAGGATACTTATGAGAGAGTTTATAAAATGGTGTTTGATTGTTAATGACAGGTGATGAGATTCTGTTTACGAGAAAAACAACATGCTGGACTACATAATTCCAAAAATCTTTAGGGACAGCAGATTGGTATAACAAGCTTCTAGGAACATTTAAGATATGTTAATGCTTCCTTTCATAAATAGAATTCTGTTCTGGTGTTTCTAGACAAGTAGTTTGATGTTCTATGCCATGCTTAGCATAAAACATAGGTAGCTTAAATTCCATTCCATTATCAATTCTAATCTGCTGCACTACTGCTTGATACTGAGTATGAGCATATTTAATAAATGGTTGAACCAATAAGCTTATTCTACCTTGATTTTGACTGGAAACAACCATGTATACCTTGTAAAATCATCTACAACTGTTAAGAAGTATCTTGTGACCATCAATAGAAACATGAGCTATAGGGCCCCAAATGTCCATATGAATCAATTGAAAAAGGTTTCATTGAAGTTGTCTTACTTACAGGAAATATGAGCCTTTTCTGTTTTGAAAAGTGAAAAACATCACATGGTTTAGCAACTTTATTACATTTAATATCAGAAAACATCTTATGTAATTCAGTCAGCCTATTTAAAGATATATGGCCTAATTTACAATGCCATATGTCATCTTCTACAAATTATTTATTGTAACTATTGCTGAACTAAGCAATTGAAATTGTTAAGGCAGTCTTGTTAAATGAATTAGCTTGGCCATGCTGATACACATATAACCCTCCTATGGTTTTAGCTAAACCAATCTTCTTCAAAGAGCTCTTCTTCTGAATTAAAAACACATTATACATTAATAACAGTGTGCATTGTAACTGTTTGATTAGGCTAATGACTATATGATATTGAAAGAAAAATCTGGTATGTACAACACATCAGTCAAATAGAATTCTCCAGTGAACATAACACTGCCTGCATAGCTAGCTGTGACTGTGTTACCATTTGGTAGTTTCACTGTAACTAGTTTAATTTTTTTGTAAGCTGTAAACATATTTAATTGAGAAGTAACATGGTCTGTGGCTCTTGAATCTAATATCCAGAAATTAGAATAAGGAGTACTTACATCATTAGTTGTTGTTTCTATCTTCATGAGTGAATCACCAAGATTAGTTGCCAACACATTATTCATAACATGAAGACTGATTGATATAGCCTTTGTTGATTCAATAGGCAAACTGGATTCTGCAAGATTAAGTAGTTTTTGATATTGCTCCTGTGTAAAAGGCATTCCAACTTCAGAAGAAGAACATGTATTGAACTGAGTTGGAAGAGAATCAGTTGTATGTTGATCATGGTAATGCACATTTTGTATGAAGGCACTTTGCATACTGGATCCAGGAAGATTAGTATCCATCACTTCTTCATACGTTTCTGCATTTGATACATAAGGTTGTTGTATAGAACATGTTATATGGCCTCCATTATGGAAAACTGGTTCTGAACTAAGTGAAGCCATGTTGACCAATTTGTGAGAAGCACCAAAATCAGAAGGAGCTTGACTGGTTGGATTTCTTGGCTTGAATCCCAGGGGGTAGCCAAACCTTTTATAGCAATATTGACTTGGATGGTTGTCTCCAATGCAAAAAGTGCAATGTTTGGCTGTAGATCCAGAATAATAACTATTTCTGAACATTGGTTGAGATTGAAACTGTCTTGGCCTAAAATTTTTAGCCATCATCACCTTTGCTTCCTGATTAGATGCATAGCTTTGTTCTCTCTCCTACTTTACAACTAGAGATAAAACTTTGTTGATGTTAAGGGATCCAACATCATGATCTGAGATTTCACAATAGTATACCTCTCATTTAACCCTCTTAAAAACTTATAGACCTGTTCATTCTCTATGCAATCTCTCAACCTTGCCACAACACCACATCTACACTGTGGCTTGTACACACAGTTTGGCATTGGTCTTAAAACCATCATCTCATCCCACAGAATCTTCATATGTGTGAAATGATCATTGACTGACATTTACCTTGTTTAAAATTTGCAATTACTTCAAGAAAATCTGAGATTCTGGATTGGTTTGGTTGAGAGAATCTGTCTTTTATGTCATTCCATGCATAAGTTGCATTGTCTAACCATAGTATACTGTTAGCAATGGAAAGATCCACTGAATTTTGTATCCAAGTAACTACAAACATATTACATCTTTTTCCAGGTCCATACAAAGGATCATCTTCATAAGGAATTATCAATGAGTCATCAATAAAGCCAATTTTATTTTTTGCCCCTAAGGCCTTAAGCATTGATCTCGACTAAACTGTATAATTGTTTGTTCCAGTGAGAGTTGTATTAACTATTACACTACAACTTTGCTCACTAAGATGTAGATATAATGGATTAGAAGGATCATAAAGATGAGCACTATTCATCTGATTTGCTATTCTCAAGATGAAGAAAAATGACAGAAACAAGGAAGAGAAATTGAGAAAAATTACATTTAGAAGAAAAAATGAGGAAAGGAAAATCAAAGCAAGGAAAATGAATATCACCAATCAAAATCAGAGAAAATTTCAATGAACTCCTTTGATACCATATTAAAATTGTAATTGGAATGACTTGAAGGAATAACGAAGTTGTATATAGATGAACAATTACAGAAGAGTTTCAAAGCTTAAAAGATAAGCAAAAACAGAGTACAACATAATGTACTAAAAATTACATGATTATGCTATATTACATTGCTTTATATACTAATAACATCTAACTAACAGATTGCAAATCCTAATTACAATTGGATTCATATAATTTGTTAGGCTGTATGTTGAGTTGTACCAATACTGCAACTAACTCTTTAATAGAAAAGAAATGGAGGAAAGAAAAGGAAAAAGAAGGAGGAAGAGTCACGCTTCCTTCATACTATCTCGCGCTTAAGTAAAATGATGTCGTTCTTAATAAGATGAACGATGACGTTTTACCAAGTAATTGTCTCCTTCTACTTGTTAAACTTCACTCAGCCAATCATCTTTTTACTTATTTAGACAACATTGTTTTTTAGGCATCTTCATTAACCTCCTTCGTTAACTGATTTTCAAATCAACCAATCATCTTCTTTTCTTCTTATCTTCTTCCTTCTTCTTCATGCTTCTGTTTTATGTTTCTACAACCTTCCATTAATGTCAATTTTGACTCTTGCTCCAATATCCACCGTATCTGACTCTCGGCCATTATAATAAAAAAAAATATCAATTTTTTACCCAAATCTCAATGTCAAGTTTTTTTTTTTTTTTTTTTTTTTTACAACAGTAAGTTATCATCAATATTTTATGACTTATTAGTTCCAGATTATGATTTTGAACTAGTATAGCGATTCTCTTGAGATGAGACCTCCTTTTGTGATTTCTAATTCTTACAATTTTTTTTTTAAAAAAAATATTGAAAGTAACAAAAATTGAAAGAAAAAAAGTAGGGGCTAAACCCCCTCCAAAACCTAGCTGGACGCATCCCGACGATTAGGAATGAAAGTAAGGAAAATAAAAATTTAAAACTTTAATTAATGCCAAGTTTTGAGTTTTTAACATACTAAAAGAAATAAAAAATTATTACTTTGTAAACAAAACAGCTCTTTTTAGTTTACTTATTTGCTCTCCAGTGCAAAAAACCACAATATCTCTTCAAAACTTATTTTTATCTAAAGGAAAATTACGATTTTCTCCCTGCAATTTACCTTATTAGACGTTTTTTTCTTGTGCTTTTAGAAATGGACTATTTTTTTCCTGTGTTTTAGTTACATCCAATGATTTGCTCTTTCCATTACACTTCCCTCATTTTCTATTAAAAGTTTGGCCATTTTTGTAATTTTTAAAAGAAATTGGGCAATTTGCAAAAATAAAAAATAAAACAACTTTATTTTTCAGAGACATTTCCTACATTTCTTTCTCTCCACACCCTCCTTTGAAACACGTCATTCCCCAAGTTTGAATTAGTATTAATCATAGACTGCGACTCATAAACCAATGCAAGAATCTCTTCATCCTAGATATTGCAAACTCTACCAAAACCCTTAATAGACCAACAGGCAATAAAACAGCATCAAGATCACACAATGCCATGGCAATCAACAATACCCAAGTAGTCCATTCAGGTGAAAGTGTAAATCAATAAGCAACTAAAACTCCAACAACAACTAAATATGATAATACAGCCATTTTTGACATAAACACAGCCAATGCACCAACAACAGCAAAGTTGAACAAAAAAAATAAAAACATGAAACAATCAATAGGAAAGCTAAAATCTTTAATCAAGAACAAAGACATTTTACCACACATAAATCCTAAAACGATAAAAGAAGAGAAACTTATGTATAGCTTCAAGAACCAAATGCATCTAATTGTAGATGGTGGCTGTGAAGATTGAGGGTGGTGGCGCTTCAAGTGGCCGAAGGGTGGTTTACGATGTCTCATGAAGCACAGTTGTGGAGTTTAGTTGTAGGATGAACTTACTATTTGAGGAAGAGACGATGAATGATCTAAATAGATAAGGGAGCTTCTTGATCTATAGTCGGTGAAGGACGATTGGTGGGTTCATTCTTCGAGTTAATGTAGAACAGCAGTGAGGTTGAAAGATGAAGGGCGACGGTAGCGACGCTGGTTGGTGAAACGACTAAAGGAAATCGAGTGAACAGTGGTGGTGGATTTTTGGTTGGAGCGAACGACGAGGGAGGTGGCTGCTGAGGTAGGCGCGACAGTAGCTAAAGGAGGTGAAGGTTGATAAAGGTAGTAGTGAGGAAGGTCGATTTGGTAAGGCTAGGGTTTGTGGTGGTGGCTAGTAGGTTAAAGACAAAGGCAACTGATGGCTTTGTAAAATTGAAGGAAGCAGTGGCGGTGATCTGAAGGCTTGACAGTGGTGACAAACAACAACTTGGATATAAAGGGTTCTGCGGCAGTATGAAGAAGATTTGAAGAACTTAATTTTCTGTTATTTGGAAGATTTGCATTTGGCACAATGAAAAAGATGAAATTGTTTTTTTTTTATGAAAATTACACTTTTTTAAAAAATTATAGAAATCACCCAACTTTTAACAGAAAATGATGGAAGTGTAATAAAAGAAACAAATCATAGATGGATCTAAAATACAAGGAGAAAATAATCTATTTCTAAAAATACAGAGAAAAAATAGTCTAAGAGAATAAATTTAAGGGAGAAAATCGTAATTTTCCCTTTATTTAATTAAACGCTGTGAAATTGGAAGGTGAAAATCTCACTCAATGATCTAAGCCCATTGTTTCTATCCATGGAGCAATTGTAACTTATTAGACATATTTCACTATGTTAAAAAGTTCCCTTGGAAGAAAACGTTCTAACTTATAAGCGGTTTTCCTTTTTTTAAGCCCATTTTTATTATATTGTTTTACGTTTTCTTTTTTGTCTTATTTTGATGCAATTCATTATTCATTTATGCTTTTATTAGTGCAATTGGGTTAAAACACAAAAAGTATCCCTCCAAATTATTTTAATTTGTGAATTCTAAATTTAGAAAAGAAAAATTGGATGATAGAACCGAAATAAAACTTTTCATTTAGCTACTTTGCAAAATTACAAATTCATTACCTCCTTGTATTTACTTAATTACAAAGGTATACAAGGCTTTTAAGCAAGAACTTACTTGTATTTTCTTTCCACCCTTTTTACATGGGTCTTCTATTTTTCTTGTCCTGCCTAATTTTAAACATTGAACAAGAAAAATCACACATTTTCTAGTCCCACCCTTAACTACATTTCTTCAAATGGGTGGGTACATATATATAAATCTACTGAATTTACATTTTTCATTATCCTTGAAACGACATCTTTTTCCACTCCACCAAACGCTGCAAAAAATCCATAACCTGCAAGAATAATATTAAATGTACATGTAAGCTACATTACAATAAACATTCAAAAGCCAAACAAGGGTTTTTTTTTTTTTTTTTTAATTATTGAAAGGGTATTTGCAAAAAGGGCAATTTTTGTTTAAAAAAAAAAAAAAACTTTAGTTGTAAGTTAATAATTAATTATTGTACTTGCCTGAGTTGGTTCTTGTAGAGAATAAGTAGCATTAGTGTCCTTTGGAAATTTAGACACCAGGATACCAAAACCTTGTCCTCTTTCTCGTAAGACCTAGTCAGCAAATAAAAACAAAATCCTCATTAACCTTAAAAAGATCTCAAATTAATTATTTAATAATAATTTGTTTTGTGGTAGAGCATTGGATACCTTGAATGCATCTTCATCCGTTCGATCATCTCCAATATAAACAGGGAAAACATCGGTACAATTGGAAAATCCTGTTTCAGATTAAAACAATTTAATTAAAAATCGTTAGTCCATAAATTAAAATTAAAATTAAAAGAGCGTCTTTACATCAGGCGCAGCAACAAATGTCTCGCAATTCTTTCTACTCTGTAATTTTCATTATACCACTTGCGAGACATCTATTGCTTCAAGAAATTCAAATTTTCCGAAATTAAAATTAATTATTTTAAGAGCATGGAAAAACTTACCAAGGGACTCCAACAAAAATTCTAGAGCCTTCCCTTTGTCCCATTTAATAGTAGGACGGATTTCCAGTACCTGTATTGAAAGAAATGAAAATTGTTATTTAATAATTATAATATTATTTAAATTTTTTATGACAAATGAGGGAGTGCCATGTCACATATGATATATACCTTCCTTCCTTGTGTAAGTCTAAGTTTCGGGTATTCTTTCAATACAGACCTAACCACTTGAGCCAGTTCACTCCATTTCTGTATAATGTTTTTTTCATGCATAATAATAATAAGCTTAGAGAACAAACATAAGTAATAATTACAATTCTTTTTGATAATAATTATTATTATTAAAAGAAATGTTAATCATTATATCATTAACTAGAATTGATTACTTACTTTCTCATCAACACAGCGGAAATGGACAGACACACAAAACTTATTATTCTCCACTTTTGCTCCTGGAGTTGATTTTGTTTTCTCTACCAATTCCTTATAAACCTGAAAATTTTAATTATTTTCATTAAAAATTTTAATTTGAATTAAATACTTACTAGTTTCATACTACAAACCTGATTAAAGATTTTAAATTCTAACCTCATCGATCATGGGTAGAAATTCGCTTGCAGGCTGAAAGATAAGAGCATCATTATCCTGAAAAATGTATGGTAAAATCAAAATGAGAAAATTTTTTTTAAATAAATAAAAGTATCAATTTTTATAGTACGAGTGTTAAAGGCGACTAACTTTCTTGTATTGGGATCCTTTTGCTGGTCCTTTAATATCCATACCATGGCTTCCTGCATAGTACAGTTCTGCTAATCGTACGAAGTTGTAAACCTATGAAACAAATATCAAAATAAATTAACTATAAAAAGCAAATAATAAATAAAAATAATGAATTCAATTTTGCATTGAAAATGAAACAGCTTTTGAATGTACCTTGTCTCTGCATCTTCCGCTTACTATTGCAGTAGGAAAACACCTTGCAAGTCTTCTTACTGTTGCTCTCATCTGTTTTTTTTAAATAAAATAAAATAAAATCTTTACTTACTATTTAAGAAAACAGAGAAAAACAGGGGATTTTTTTTTTTTTAAATATATGTAATATATCATACAGACCTTCTTGGACATGAAAGCTCGATCTGGGTCATCCACTATTGGTGAAAGGGTTCCATCATAATCTAAAAACATTACTATTTGTTTCCCTTTCGATGCATCAATTATTTGCTCAAACATGTCTAAAGCTGATGGGTGGTGGAGCTGCCAATGTTTAAAACAAAAACATTTAAGAAAAAAGGGTTTTCTTGAAAAAAAAAAAAAAATTGATTTCAAGATTCTTTAAAAGCTTATTTCTTGAATGTTTTTGTTACTTACAATCCATGATCTTTGATCATCATTAAAAGAAGGTGGTGTTGATTTGAGATGGGTAGGAGAAGAAGCTCTCATTGAATCAACCCAAGCATTAATTCTTGCTCCTCCATTGATTTCAAGATTCTTTAAAAGCTTCTTTCTTGAAATGGAGATATACCCACCAGGAGCCGGCGGCGGCTTTTGCGCCGCCGTGGTGAAGATACTATTGGAGTTAGATACATGTACTGTGATTGCCAAGTTGATGGTGGATTTTGCATCGGATACTACCACATTTTGGTTAGTCATTTTCGCTTTAATAATTAATTTTCGCCTACAAAAATAATCCAAATATCATCCCCTGTTTTCCAAAACTAATCAACAATAATAAAAAAAAAAAAAGAAAAAGAACCCATTTCAGAAAACCAGATAACCAGTTAAAAGAAAACATTCAAAATTCATATTAAGAAATAATATTATAATATGATACCTTAAATATAGATTAAGAAAAAGAGGAACTAAGAACAGAGTAATACTCTGTTTTAGATGCTTCTTTGAAGCTCTAAAATAGGATTGAAAGAGTTAAAAACAGAGAGACAGAGAGAGAAGGGCAAAGATTTGCGAAATGAAGAAAGAGAGAAGGAAGAATGTGAGTGTGGTTCGTGAGAGAGACAGAGACGAATGGTCGGATTTTATAGTTGGAAACCAGACACTAACGGACGAACCCAACCCCCACTCTCCTAAACTCCAATATACAGGGTCCCACAAGAAAGAAAAAAGGTGATGGGACCCGCTCATCTGTCCCAGCCCCCGAAATCCTTTACGTGGCCCCCCACCATTTTCTTGCCTACTACTAGTAGCCGTCTTCCATAACTTATTATTCTGCCAGCTATTTTAGATTTTCCACATGGCCGACATTCTTTGGCAAATCCTAGCTTACGTGGGATTATGCCACGTGTGCAACCCAAAAACCTACCCTCGGGTTCTTTCGTCGGAGCAGTATTTCCTCAAATAGATACCGGCCGGAGTTTTTATGGGTACTTGACCTTATAAATAAGAGCGCGGCCTACCTTAATAAGAAATGTGGCCACAGCAAAAACGCCCCTTGGAATTTGAGTTGAAACCAACTGCTTCCTATTTTATTCAATCTTTTTTCTTTTTTTTTTTTTTTTGACTATCTATTTTATTTCATCAATAGCATATAATGCAATCATGCAAAACCAGCTGCAAAAACACCTACCCTTCTACGTATAACAGAGATATCGAAGCTATATTTCTCCACAGAGAGCAACTTATAACAAATGTGAATTTTGAAAACTTTATTTTAACCAATTATTAAAAAATTTGAAATATTACTACGAGCATGTTAGAAAGAATTTGGATACGAAGCAAATTGAGAAGAAAGAAAGATTGTAATGTGTATTATTATTGATATGTAACGTTGTTTATATATTGAACAATCGATCCTAATTTGAGTAGAAATTGGAAAACAAAACTGTTTATTAATAAAATTCTTTTCCTTCTTGAATTCATTTTTCTTTCTAAATTATGTATTCCTTTGGAAATATATATTTTTAAATTTTTACAGTATTATTAAATATTATATTAATTTTTATATAAAAGCAAATATACGTAAAATTACATTTAAATTGGTTTGGGTACATAAAAAAAAAAAATTGAAAGTTCAATCTTTTGAAAGTTGAGTTTTAAAAAAAAAATTTATGGGAATTAGAAAATGGAAAATGATAGCGCATATATATATATAACACTATGTTTTGAATTTTGAGAAAATAGTACATTAGGATCTAGAAGTACTATTTTACCCTTTTATTTAATAATAAAAAAATTTTTAAAAAGAGATGAAAACGAAGACATTAGAAGAACGTTTTTTCTTGATCTTCTTCTTCCTCCTCCTCATCCTCCTTCTTCTTTTGATTTTCCGATTTTATTTTATGTGTTTGAAGTGATTGTCATGTTGATTTTCTTATTATGTTGATGTTCATAAGAAGAGAGCAACAATGATTGCAGCTAGAATTTTTCAAGGAAGAATATGATGTGTTGTGTATGTACCAGGGGTACATATACCAATACTATGCACCATGACTATATGTGTTTATATGTATTGACACTTGATTCATATATATTGGTATATATGACTTATATGTACTAGTATACATGGTTTATATATATTGAGATATGACTCATATGTACTAGTATTTTATGGTTCACTTGTACTTGTATATATGGTTTACTGTATTAGTGTAAGAATATCTTTAATAGATTTCGATTACGAAATCAATCCCATTGGGATCTAGATTATTGTTATAATATCTTTAATAGATTTCGATTACGAAATCAATCCCATTGGGATTTAGACTCGATATAATTTAACCCTAATATTATCCCATGGGTATAGACTCGGTATAATTTAACCCTAATATTATCCCATGGGCAAGAAGAAAAGAAAAGAATTACTAACCTGGATCCATAATTAATAATTATTCAACGCAGTTCTTGAACGCAGCGGAATCTGATGATCAATTATTTTCTCCCCTGTACCTTTTTCCTTCGATGCCTTCTTTGATGGACAAGGGCCACTTATATATTGAAACAATTTATAGAGTTTGTTTCAATGTGTATCTCTATTACTTAATTGGTAAGGGAAGAGGGAATATGATTACCCCACTAATTT
>CANUEY010372214.1:0-19782 GCA_948099555.1 Croton setiger
TGAGTTTTCTAATTTTTGTTAATTTATCCAAATAAAAGTATGAGTTTTCTAATTTTTGTTAATTTCTCAAAATAAACACTAAATTTTCTGTAAACTCTTTTTAATTTTTCGGAAAAGTTAAATTTTCCCTTCTAACCTTCAGACTTGTGTAGTATGATTAAAAAATAAATATGTAATTATTTAATAAAATCTTAATTGAAATAATAGATAATTGCTATAGTGATAAAATGTGAATAGTTGTGTTTTACACAATAAAATATTATCACGTCAATCTGACATATTAAGAAGTTGTGGTGTAGTTGGTTATCATGTTATGTAATATGTTGAAGGTCTCAGATTCAAATCCCACCTTGATTGTTTTTTATTTTTATAGTGAGTGGGACCTACAGGTTTGATTTAATAATTAGAATGGTTTGATTCAAATAAACCAAAGGGTAATTTGGTCATTTTGAAAAAAAACGTTGACTTTTCCGTTGACTAACGGCCAAAGTGGACGGAAGGACCTGAGAGTCTATTTTTTCAAAAGTTAGGGACCCGTTGATATAATTTCCAAAATAGAGGGACCTACGGATTTGTTGGACCAAACCTCAGGGACCCAAAAGTAATTACCTCTTATAATTATTAAATCATAGAGCAAGCCATGCTCTTGCCATACAAGCAAAACGGTAATTTTCATCCAAGCTTGGGGTATTTTTGTTGGAAAAGTTCAAAAAAAATGGGGTCTTTGACAAAATTGGCCAAGTTCAAGGACCTATTGGATATTCTGTCCTATTTAAAACTATTCTAGGGGTAGTTTGGAGAATAATCAAAATAGTCTCTCTCTCTTTCTAAATATATGTAATGTAAATGTGGTTTAAATTTACATTCATAAACTAAACTAAAGTATTATTTAAAACCAATATATTGTTTAAAACCAATTTATCGAACTACAAAATTATACAGTATATTATTAGAACAAAAAATATATATGACCAAAAATGAATCATGAAAAATGGAAAATAATCTTTGGTAAACCGTTTATAATCATCAATACACACTTTTTTTTTAGTTTTTTTAAACTAGTTATAAACCTTTTCCTTCAGTTAGCTTGAAGTATTCTTCCATGAGACTCCTCCTCAACAACTGCAATGCCATTAAATCCCATTAGAAAATTGAAATATTGGAGAAAAAAAATCAATAAATAAATGCATATTGAATTCAAACACTACAGCTAAGACTCTAAATGAACCAATACGCTCGTGAATAGATCGGAGCTCGGCTCGTTAAATGCCCGTTCGAGTTTGCTCATTTTGCTAAACGAGTCAAGCTCAAACTTGCTTCACTCATTCGTGTATTGTTTCACGAAAAGTATTGTTTAAATGTTCGTGAACATGTTTGTCATATGTATTGTTTAGGATGTTCGCAAACATGTTCACGAGCTTCCAAACTGAGCTAATAAGCCGAGCCCGAACATCTTAAAAATTAAATGAATCGAGCTCGAACATATTTGAAACAAACTCGAGCCAAGCTTGAACAACATATTGTTCGGCTCGGCTCATTTACGGTCTTAACTACAGCTAGCAAGAAAAGCATCTGCCATTAGACTACCACCTTGTCCACAATTAGGACCTCTATTGGCTACTGCCATATTTCTATTAACCGCTAATAACTAACAACCAACTGCAACCATTAAATCAAACAAACTTTATATTTGGTTTCATATATATAGAGAGAGATGAAAAAATTGTTTATGTTAGAGATTTACATACCTTCATGTGCATTTGTTGAGATAGGAATTTGAGATAATGAATTCTCAGCAGAATGGTAAGCACCAGCAGGTTTAGAAGAAGATTGATCATCATTTCTAATGAAAGTAGTAACAGCTTCTTTCACCTTCTTTGGACTTATTACTTGAGTAATTACCTGAGATAAAGCTTTTTCATCTTCCCCAGGTTCCAATTTTTGCATTAAATATTCTTTCACTGATACCCCTTTATCCCATACTTGTTGCTCTCCATTATAATTGTTACCACTTCTTACTTCTGAATCTTCTTCTACCTTTCCTAACATTTCTTCTTTTTCTGCAGTTACATCTGATAATGAAGTCTTGTTGGTTTCTGGATTTGGGTTAGGGTTAGGGTTTGGGTCTTCTGGGTTTGAAATAGCTAGACTTTGAATCTTGGAAGCAATTGCATATGTAGCTTCAGTTACAGTTGCTACAGTTTCTGATATTGTTTTGGGGAATTGAAATGATAGAGATCTCCTATAAATTGGGAATTTTTTATCATTATTAGTTGAATAAGTTCTTTTAAGATATGGGTTTTGTTCAGAAGCTTCATTATTATTATGAGAGTTTGCTGTAATATTAGCTAAAATTTTCTTCTCAGATATGACTGGATTTGCTCTTGGATGTTGTCTTGCTGTTTCTTTGTACCCTTCAGGTGCCATTTCTGATTCATACACTGAAAAATGAAATTATTGTAATAATTTTTATAAAAATTTAATAAGGGATGCAAGGATTTAATTAAATTAATTGATGGTTTTATTACTTGGGGCTCCAAGATATTCTGGATCTTCATCTTCTTCTCCTTCATTGACGACATCCTCCAAGCTAACACCCCAAGAAGGTGTAGCATTATCATCCCCACCATGCTTCTTTTTGCTTAGAGTATTTTTCCATTTTCTTGCCTTTTCTTTAACTTTTGCAAGAACTGATTTTTTATGTAGGACATGATCGTCTTCTACATCATGTTCTTTCGAAAAAGGTAGAAATCTCGAGTTTTCTCCAACTGCACAGACAAATTTCTAAGTCGATGTAACATAAACATGTTAATTATTTAAAAACGAGGTTTTTTGTATTACATACATCCCAAAAATTCTTCGACTGTTGTCGGAGAAGATGGAGGTCTTGTAGCTTCCCCTTGCCTGTGCATTCCATCAATTTGAGCCATTTCTTGAATTCTTGCTTCTTCTTCTTCTGTTTCAGACAGAATTTGTTGAAAATATATATAATTTTTTCTTCCTTCTGTCTTTGTTTTCTACCTTATTTTTCTTACCACAAAGAGGGAAATTTAGAAGAATAGGTAGAGAAATGGAGCCACAGGTTATTGTAGGTTATCATTTTAACAAATGGCAATAAATCCTTTTATTTATTTTTTTTAAATAATTGTTAAAAAAAGGTTTTCTCCTAAAAATAGCAATGATTTGGGTATTCTATTTGACTACTTCCCTCTTCCTTAGCATCTTGCCTTATTATTTTTTAAGAATAAAATTCAAAAAATCATTTATTTTTTAAGAATAAAATTGTACTAATATAACTATTATTTTAATTTTTAATGAATTGATTCTCTTAATAATAACCTATAAAATATTTATTGATATTTCTTTAATGTCCACATAAAAGACAAGTAAAGATTAATATAAATTTTCGTTTATTGCCAAAGATTATGGTTAGAGATTAAGGCAACTAAATATTATTGGTTCAAGATATAATCGATAAGGTCTCAGGTTGAAAATCTACCGTATAAAGCTAAATTATCAATTGAAAATTGTTAAAGTAGTCTTCTAGAGTGCAAAATTATCGATGAGTAGCCTCTCATCTCTTGGAGTTTGTATGCAAAATACTCTCTAACACTAACACATTTTCTTCCAAATTTTGAAACCCGGTTCGTGTAAAAGAGATGTCCTTCCTATATCATCTTCTCCATATGAAAATAAGAGAGGATATTGCAAAGGAAGATATGCAGCATTTAATTCAAAGATCCTCTGTAGTCGATCATTTTTAGTTTCAATAACAATATCTCTCTTGACCTTTGAAATGTCAAAGCCCCCTACTATCAGAGCAGCAACCTCATTAACAGTATGTAAGTTGTATTGTCTTTCACTGGCATTTCTTCCTAATAACACGAGTTTTAGGTCTAGTTTTGGATCCTCACAGAATCTATCCTTTGCTATATTGAATGATTTTGCAACGACATTATGCTCATCAAGCATGATTTGAAGTGTTAATAATTTCAATATCAAGTGTTGATCTGTAAGTACCATAGCTACAATAAATAATTAAAATTAAAATGATGATTGTTAGAATTAAGAAAAATATCAAGTGAGAAATACACATTTAATATTTGCATTAAAGAGGTAGTAAAATAAATTTGAAATTTTTTAAAATTATAAACCTCATCAAGCAAATTCTATTTTGCAATTCATTCTTAGTATCATAAATATACAATCGGATCCATTTGGAGGTAGTAACCTTCCTATCTAATGGAAGTTTTGTTCAAATAACTTGAATGTTCTTAGTCCTTTTCCTTCATAAATTATTTTTTCAACTTTTTCTCCGATAAAAGTGAAAAAAAACATAGAGTTGTATAATCTTATATTTTCTTGGAAGTGTTTAATTTTTTGGATCTGGATTTTAGTAGACAGTCGCAAAGATTAATTTGGATTTCCTAAACTAAAATGCATCATTGTAATCTTTATTCAAAGGGTAATAGTATAGTACATGTCCCGAATATCTTAATAACCTTTGATGACTCTTCTGATTGATGTAACTTAATTTTGCTTTTGTTGCAACATATTGTGAAAATTGGAATCGTACTTTTCTTACTTTGTAAAGGCTTTCTTCATATTAAAAGTATGCGCCACAATATTGACATTTATAGGTAAGACTCCTATATCCCAATATTCTTGTGGGTAAAATATGAATTAATATAATGTAATTTTAAATTTATTAATGTTTGGTGTGTAAAGAGAGAGACAAATATCATGGAAAGCAATTTCAATAATGCGATAAGAGATCTAGATGACATCGTATAAATGATTAAACGTTGCGTTCCATGATTGAAAATTTTGCTAACGGAAAAGACGTATGAATTTTAATTAATATTTAGAAATCAATTGTAATTTTAATTTTTTATTTAATAAACCTTTAAATTTTTATTTTATGTTGATAATAAATTTAAAATTTGAAATTGAATTAATAAGCCTTGAAATTTTTATCTTATTGTCATACATTTTTCAATTAATTTACTTAACAAATTTGAAATTGAATTAATAGACCTTTAAATTTTATTTTATTTTCATATATTTTTTAATAAATTGACTAATATTAAATATTGATAGCAAATTTTAAAATTAAATTAATAATTTATTTTAAAGACAATTAATAAATGTAAGAAATGAATTAAATAGAGTTTAATTTAAAAATATCAAATTTCAAATATTTGCTAAATATGAAAAAAAAAAAAAAAAAAAGCCAAAATCCTCTCTGGTCAAACCAATGTATCAAACTCACACTCTCTTCTCTTTCTACTGCTAAAACCTTCATTTCTTCTCTTCTCTCTTATCTCTCCTTCTCTCGAAAGAGCCATGTCCTCTTTCGCCGCACCCACCAATCTCTTCACCAACTCTCCGCTTTCTTCCTCCGCCTTATCCTCCCGTCGTAAGTCACGGTCCTCCGCTGCCCCTTCCCCTCGTCGCTCCTCCTTAAAATGCGATCTTTCCTCTGCTTCTTCTTCCTCACAAAACCCTAAACCTCGCAATTCCGTACAAAAACCACAACAAAATTCTATCCTTAAATCCCTATCTAAGTCCGTATCTCTTGTCGCTGGTGCTTCTGCCGCCGCCACTCTACTGCTCCGCCTCACTCCCATTCCATTCAACGGCGGTTTCGGAGGTAATAATGGAGGAGATTGGTTTGGAGGAGGTGGCGGCAGCGGCGGTGGCAGTGGTGGTGGGGATGGTTTTGGTGAGGGTGGAGGATTTTGGGAAAGGTTGTTTTCTCCGGCGCCGGCAATTGCGGATGAGTCGCAGTCGCAAGAGTGGGATTCACATGGTTTACCTGCTAACATTGTGGTTCAACTAAACAAACTAAGTGGATTCAAAAAGTACAAACTTTCAGAAATCCTTTTCTTGGATCGGCGGCGAGGAGCCACCGTAGGGACTGAGGATTCGTTCTTTGAGATGGTTTCTCTGCGTCCTGGCGGAGTTTATACCAAAGCGCAGTTACAAAAGGAGCTTGAAACGCTAGCGACCTGTGGAATGTTCGAGAAAGTAGACATGGAAGGGAAAGCTAACCCAGATGGAACCCTAGGCATTACTATTTCATTTACTGAGAGTACTTGGCAATCAGCTGATAAGTTCAGGTGCATTAATGTGGGTTTAATGCAACAATCAAAACCCATTGAAATGGATCCAGATATGACTGACAAAGAGAAAATGGAGTACTATAGGAGTCAGGAGAAAGATTACAAGAGAAGAATTGAAAAGGCAAGGCCTTGTTTGTTGCCACCAAATGTGCATAGAGAGGTACTTGAGATGTTGAGAGATCAGGGAAAGGTCAGTGCAAGATTGTTGCAGAGGATTAGGGATAGAGTCCAGAAGTGGTATCATGATGAAGGGTTTGCCTGTGCACAAGTTGTGAACTTTGGTAATTTGAATACTAGGGAAGTGGTTTGTGAGGTAGTAGAGGGGGATATCACCCAGATGGTTATTCAGTTCCAGGATAAGCTTGGGAATGTAGTTGAAGGAAACACACAGCTTCCTGTTGTCAGGAGAGAATTGCCCAGACAGGTGAATCCCAAATGAGCTTTTCTTTTTGTTTGTTTACACCAGATTGATTAGATTTTAGTAATTTGACAGCAGACAAACTGAAGTAACTGAGGTCTATGTCAACTAACATAAATTCTCATGGTGGTTTTTAGAGTCTTCCAATCTTTAATGGTAAAAATCAATGACAGTAAACTGGTCATGATCCTCTTTGCTGGGTCTTTTTGAGCTTGTTGGTAATTGCTTGCAGTCGAACAGTGGATAACATTGATGTACCAGACCCTAGGATGCATGTAAGAATAAGTTGACCAATAAATCAACCTTTTAAACGTTTGCTAGCTAGTAATTAGAGTTTAACTTCCTAATAATGGCATTTCACAAAGGTGATGTATACTATTTGTAAATTGGTAGAGATTTTTAGTTCATACTTGAGAGTTCAAACTCAAACTTGAAGAATTTGTTTGTTTTTAGGCTTGCTCTGGCAATTGAACGGCTTGATAATTGTTCTTTAATATCTGCAGTTCCAAAATCTTTGCCAGGTTATTTAATGATTCTATTTTAATTGGTGCCAACAGCTTCGACAAGGTCAAGTTTTCAACATTGAAGCTGGGAAACAAGCACTCAGAAACATAAATTCATTGGCATTGTTCTCTAATATTGAGGTTAACCCAAGGCCTGATGAGAAGAATGAGGGGGGAATCATTGTTGAGATTAAACTTAAAGAACTAGAGCCAAAATCGGCTGAAGTTAGTACTGAATGGAGTATCGTTCCTGGGCGGGGAGGACGTCCCACATTGGTATCATGTCCAGATATGCTTTTTCAAATTTTGTTGTCAATATAGCTGATGGTTTGGATTTTCAGCATCTAATTGAATGATGGTTCTTGTTCAGGCTTCAATCCAGCCAGGAGGGACTGTTTCTCTTGAACATCGGAATATCAATGGGCTGAACCGATCCATTCTTGGTTCCATAACCACCAGCAACTTCTTCATGCCTCAGGTAATCTACCAAAATTTATATTCAGATTTACTAAATTCCCTGGGATAAATTCATTATCTTTTCCCTAATGTTTTAGATTTTCTTGGTTAATCTTTTCGTCAGGATGATCTCGCATTTAAGATGGAATACGTTCATCCTTATTTGGACGGTGTGTACAATCCCCGCAACCGCACTTTTCGTTCAAGCTTCTTCAACAGCCGGAAACTGAGTCCAGTCTTCACTGGTGGGCCAGGAGTGGATGATGTCCCTCCTATATGGGTGGATCGAGCTGGGCTCAAGGCCAACATTACTGAGGTGATTGATAAATGCCTATTCTATGTCAAACTTCCTGATTTGAAGCCTTTTAATTATATAAATTGTTTAATGTGCCTGTCAATGTGTGGAACAGAATTTCACTCGTCAGAGTAAATTCACTTATGGACTTGTGATGGAAGAGATAACAACTCGTGATGAAAGCAGTAACATCACTGCACATGGTCAAAGAATGTTGCCAAGTGGGGGAATTAGCTCAGATGGACCTCCAACAACCCTTAGTGGCACTGGAATTGACCGAATGGCATTTCTACAAGCAAACATCACCCGTGATAATACCAAGTTTGTCAATGGAGCTGTGGTTGGCGAAAGGAACGTATTTCAGGTAGCTCCTTTTGTAATTATACCATAGCCTTTTAGCATTTTCTGCCATTTGAATTTTATTTCTCTAGAAATCAATATATTTGTCATTGTTAAGGTCCGGGACCAGGATCCAATGCTATATTGCCTTGCTAGTTGTATGATTGATAAACAAATCTAGTACTAAAACATTGATAAAACTTTTCAGAGAAAAAGTATTGCATAATTGCTGTGTGTTCCTTCAGCTTCTTGTACTGTGTTTTTTTTTTTTTTTGGCCATGTTTTTGTCATGAATGATGGTGTTAATTTTAGTAAGAAAATAATAAATGTTTACTTAGTTCTTCTGATATGGATTTCATGCAGGAAGCCTCGCACATTTTTAGGCTGTGGCAAGGGTTGATGTACATATCCTTACCTTAGTATTTGACATATGTTATTTTCATGGCCCGAACCTAACTAGGTCACAAGTGGATTAACTTTACTGTAACAACAGAGTTACCCTATTAGTGGACAATATGTGTTCAGTGTTCTTATAATAACCTGGTGGCTGCAGATTTTGCATTGACAATGGGCAGCATGTTTTCTTAACATACAAAAATCAATGTAGACAATTTCAATTGTCTTTCATATCATGCTGATGTCCTAAGTAATATACATATTTTATTTATGAATTGCAGGTGGACCAAGGCCTTGGAATTGGCAGCAAGTTTCCATTCTTTAACCGTCACCAGCTCACTTGGACACAATTTATACAGTTGATGCAAGTTGAGGAAGGTCCTGGTAAATCACCACCACCAGTATTAGTCCTTCATGGCCATTATGGTGGCTGCGTAGGTGATCTTCCAAGCTATGATGCTTTTACTCTTGGAGGACCTTATTCTGTGAGGGGTTACAACATGGGTGAACTGGGAGCAGCAAGAAACATTGTCGAGGTTAGTATTACTGCAGAAAAGCATACTTGCTGATATACTAAAGAATAAAGATATCGATGGAAACTATCCTCGTCTTTTTTACTGTTTGAGAAATTAAACTATCGTTGTCTTAATAAACCATAAGGTAGAAATTAGAAAATAAGACAAATATGTTTGATTTGTTTTTCAATTGTTGCTGCAGCTTGGAGCAGAGATTCGGATACCAGTAAGAAACACACACGTGTATGCATTTGCTGAGCATGGAAATGATCTTGGAAGCTCCAAGGATGTTAAAGGGAACCCAACAGAAGTGTACAGAAGAATGGGTCACGGTTCATCATATGGTGTTGGAGTGAAGCTGGGTTTGGTACGAGCTGAGTATGCCGTTGATCATAATACTGGCACTGGATCGTTATTCTTCCGGTTTGGTGAGAGATATTAAATAATTGCATGCTTAGTAAATTTCCAGCAGTAGGTTTTTGGGAAGAACTGCTAAGATTTCCTGGTTAAAAGAAATCTTGAGAGATGTTAGAACTAGAAGAGTGTTTTAATTTGAATAGTCCCCTTTTTCTGATGCCGAGAGCCATAAATGGTTAGAAGATTGCAAGTAAGTTTTATCTCATTTAGTTGGAGAAGACAATGTCTTTGGTTAAGCATATTGTGCAAAACTGTAGAGATTTTTTGATAAAGAGAAACTGATTTAATTCATTTCTCCCAATATGGATTGAGCTTTTCTTGTTTATTTCTAGCATTAATAAGATTATCCATATCAAGCTGTGTTTTATTTTATTTTATTTTATTTTATTTTAATAATAATAATAATAATAATAATAATAATAATATTATTATTATTATTATTATTATTATTATTATCTAAAAGAAATTATTCTAAAAAACATAATTTGTTTAATTTAAAAAATAATACTATCAAATTAGAAAGTAAAAAAGAGCCATTTGACGGCTTGAATTGCCAAAATGTGTGAGAGTTCCACCAAAAATGATTTTACAGTGAATAAAATTGTATCCATCACCAACACCAAGGTAGGAGCTTCTCTGATGAATGGTTCTTGAAATTTCTCCAACTGTTTTTGATCATGTTATGAATTTCCGACTGGATCATTGTCCATCTGCATCAATTGCTTGCTATAAACCCAGTTCCTCTTTCAACTTAGCAAGAGTAGCTTCAATCTCATCAATGTTATCCTTGATGCTGCTTGCTTTCCCATTTTCATTTTGATTGCTTTCTCCTGTCTTCTTCGTCCTAGAAGCAGAAAATGAACTGTCTTTTCGAGGGTCATTATCATTTGCTTCCAACTCTGTATCCGTTATGTTAAGCTCCTTTTCTAGAAATTCTACAAACTCTTCTCCAATTTCCTGTACATAGTGAAAACATATATGACGCGAGACGTTTCTATTGAACTACAAATTATAATAAAGAAGACGTCAGACATACTGCTAATTCCTCCCACAGGCTTTTTGGCTTCCCTTGTGATGAAGCACTGGCTTCCCAATTCTGAAATTCTTCTTGAAGATCTCGAAAGAAGTCACCTGTAAAACCCAATATCAGACTCTGATAACTATATAAAGACTTAGGATGTACTGGAAACGTAAATGGGAAGAAAAGATGCTCAACATGATGTTCAATACAGGAAAAAGAATTATCATTGCGAAATCTCATAGACGGCACAAACTACCTATTGTTATCTGAATATCCATCAAAAATTCACCTGCAGCATAAAGTGGTGAAGCATAAGAACAATCGAACCTAACTCCTAACGAAGTCTTAAACAAATATCACATAACAGTAATACTTTCAGACAACCATTTATTCCTTAGAGTTTGCAGAAATGGTTCTTTGTAAACATAGAAAAGATTCTTTTACCGGATTACTAACCAAACGCCGATGACTAAACATGAAGATGTAACTTTTAACTGAAAAATGATAGTTCAGGTGTTGAAGGGCAACGGTAAACAAGAATGAATGGATGAACATCATAACAACCCAATTCAGAGCAGATAAATTGAAAGAAGTACTTTAACAAATGAAAAAAGTATCGTAATTCGATTAGTTTACCAAATCCGTAGAACTCTTCTTCTGTTTCTGTACTTTTGCTTTGACTCCTTTCTGTGCTGGAGTATGAAAAACCAGATGATCTTCCAGTGTCATATTTTCTTCGAGATTCAGCGTTCAGCAGTGTATTATATGCATGCTTGATCCTCATAAATTTCTCTTGAGCATTTTTCTGCAAACCCAGTATTAATGAGTCAGAGAACCGAAGAACAAACCATTATTAGAAACAGATTACAATTTCCTACACTTAGTAACAAGAAGGATTACTACTCATTTCTATATCTGGAGATTGATCATTCATTTCTCTAGGGTTTTCAGATTGATTTCCTAAAATTTACAAGCATATGAATATTAGCATCCTAATTAGGCATTTGGATTAATGCTAAATCAACAACTAAACTATGCAGGTGTTTGGCATTACTTGTGTTTTTCTCCTTTTGGCTTATAACAAAGCAGCATGTTGCTTCTTTTATAAAAGCAGCTTAAAAGCCAAACAAACCGCGAAATGACTGACTTTTAAGTCAAAAAGTGATTAAAATACCCTCCTCAACTATTGCTCATCTCTTCTAAAAGCTAGAATAACATATAACATAACCCTATCAATAATAGAATCTACAAAACTAAGTCGAAATTAAATGGATAAAATCATAAAACAAAGAAAACTAGATATACCCAATCAAATTCTGCAAGAAAAAATGGATCTTTTAAGATTTCGAATTTCAATTTTACAGAAATAATTTCAAATAAAATATTAAGGACACTAATTACCTCCTTATTAACATCTGGGTGATACTTCAAAGCAAGTTTCCTATAAGCCCTTTTGATATTATCAGGAGTTGCAGAAGGAGACACACCTAAAACTTCATAAGGAGATTCTCTGCGACTTGCTCTGATAAAGGTAAGACCTTCTCTTCTTCTATAATTGAAATTCTTGAATATTGGCTTATATTGCTGAGGAACAAACGAGAGATGGTGAAAATCACCTCCATAGCTATATCTGCAACTGGGTATCGATAGGTCAGTTATGGTTTGTGGAAAAAGGAGAGATCTTGAAGAAAGATGAGGTAGACAAAGAGGGGAAATCAATCCGTACATGTTCTTTGAACAACAACCATGTATTGTACATGGGTCATGAAATTTCGAAAAATCTTCTTTTTGCTAAGACATGTCGTTTTAGGCTTTTGGATTATTCAGTTTTCTTCTCTCTGTTTTTCGCCGGAAATTGAATAAGAAATTACGTCGACGGCTGCTTTCGATATTATAGTATGTTTTCAAAGGATTTTTTAATTAGTCCCTGAATTTTTTATATGTTATACAATTTAGTCCTTATGTTTTTAATATTATATTATATTTTCTATTTTTTATATTTATTTTTTAGTTATTTTGTAATTTTATGCCATTAAAATGGTAAGAAAAGACAAACATACCCAATTAAATTACACCTATAACAAATATATAAATGGATTAATAAATGTATTGTTCATTAAAACCCAATAATTCAGAGAATAATTACAATTTAATTGTAAAAATATTAAATTTTTAATTTTTGGTTTAAAATATTAATAATGTAATCTTTTCCTTTTTAAAATATTATATTTAAGGAAAAAATGAATAAACAAAATATGGACTAAAAATTATAATCTTAAGGATGACATTATAAT
Source organism: Croton setiger (assembly GCA_948099555.1). NCBI lineage: Eukaryota > Viridiplantae > Streptophyta > Magnoliopsida > Malpighiales > Euphorbiaceae > Croton > Croton setiger. The sequence goes on from CANUEY010372214.1 coordinate 12,780, forward strand.
TATCTATTTTTTCAAATAAAAGAAATTTTATTTTTTTTGGAGAAAAATATTAAGTTTTTTTTTTTTTAAAAAGAAAATTTGTAAGAATTTAATGAACTAAATGGGAAAAATATTGGAAATTTATAGTGGGTATAATTTAGGGAGACACTTGAAAAACGAGGCTGCCGTGCTCCTTCCTCCACCCATGCACTCTCTAACACTCAGGGCTAACATATTTCACAGACTTCCCTCTAAAATCTCAATCATATGCAATTACTTTCACTCATCTTCCGATATCTATTCCGGTCTAATTCAAACTTATACTCGAAATCGAGCATTGCACCAAGGCAAAACCTTTCATGCTCGCTTGATTATAACTGGCCTATCTCGTTCCCCTCATTTTGCCGCCAAGCTCATCTCTTTCTACACTGAAACTAAACAGTTAGTTTATGCACGTAAACTGTTCGATGAAATTCCCAAATCAAATGTCCACTGCTGGGTATTGCTCATTGGAGCCTATTCTCGACGTGGGTATTATCAAGAAGCTTTGGATGTCTTCTTTGAAATGCAAAATGAAGGATTAAAACCCGACAAGTTTGTTCTTCCAAGTGTGCTCAAAGCTTGTGGTCATCTTTTTTATTTAGCCGACGGGAAGATTTTGCATTGTGTGATTTTGAGATTTTTATTTGATTCTGATGTTTGTGTTATGACTGCTTTGATTGATATGTATTGTAGATGCAAAGAGGTTGATAAGGCGAGGAGAGTTTTTGATGGAATGGAAGAGAAAGATTTGGTGGCCATGAATGCTATGGTTTTAGGGTATGCTCAGAATGGATCGGCAAACGAAGGATTTAATTTGGTTGAGAAAATGAAAATGTTTGATATTAAGCCCAATATAGTTACTTGGAATACTTTAATTTCAGGGTTTGCAATGGCAGATGAAGAAGAAATGGTTTCAAAGGTGTTTGATTTGATGGTCGTTAACAATGTAGAGCCTGATGTATTTTCATGGACTTCAATTATTTCAGGGCTGGTGCAGAATTTTAAGAATGAGGCTGCTTTTGATAAATTTAAAGAAATGATACACAGTGGGTGTTATCCAAGTTCTGCTACTATTAGTAGTCTTTTCTCTGCTTGTTCAAATATGGCAAATGTGAGGCTTGGAATGGAATTACATGGATATGCAGTGGTGATTGGAGTTGAAAATGATATATACGTGAGCAGCGCGCTTATTGACATGTATATGAAATGTGGTTTTATATCTGAAGGAAGTGTTTTGTTTGATAAAATGCCTGTAAAGAACACAGCTACTTGGAATTCAATGATATTTGGGTTTGCAAATCACGGGTACTGCAATGAAGCCATTGAGCTTTTTAATCAGATGGAAGAAAAGAAATTAGATCACTTGAGCTTTGTAGCCGCATTAACTGCTTGTAGCCATGGTGGAATGCTTCAACTTGGAAAAAATTTGTTTCTTTTAATGCAAGAGAAGTACAAAATCGTCCCAAGATTGGAGCATTATGCTTGTATGATTGATCTTCTTGGTAGAGCCGGAAAACTCTTTGAGGCGTATGATATGATTAAGAAAATGCCTATTGAACCTGATTTATTTGTATGGGGAGCATTATTAGGGGCATGTAGGCATCATGGGAATATAGAACTTGCTAAGATAGCAGCAAAGCAGTTAGCTGAGCTTGAGCCTGATAATGCTGGAAATGATATGCTTCTGTCAAATATGTATGCGGACACTGGAAATTGGGATAATGTTGCACGGTATAAGAAGATTAGGAAGAGAAAAAAATTGGGGAAATTTTCTGGGTGCAGTTGGATAGAGACTCCTGATTAACTGTGAATTTTGATAAAAAGGGTAAATTTTGCTTTACCTCAATCATTTCCACAGAACTGAGATCATTCAAGTCCAAGGTAAGATTAACAAACCCTTCAAGAAGAGTAGCACACTCTTGAAGTCAGAGCTGATGGGAGAAGAGCAAAAGAAGGTCAAGTGCAAGACTGCAAACGGTATCAAATGGGCATTAAAAGGTCAAGTGCACCTTTCATAATCCATGGAATCTTTGTGAAATTGTAGCAACTATTTTCTTTACTTTCTGAAATTGATTTCTTATAATTATAACTCTGATTTCATTTAAAACCAACATTATATTACTATTATTATGGAGATTCTGGTTTGTTTTTACAGGTCAGGTTTGATGGCAACACAACATACTTGAACAAGATTAGCACTTTATTACATCCACTGTTAATCCGCTGAAAATGGTAAAGATCTGAACTTTTGTACAAATGAAAATCAGTAATAATAAATATTCCTCTGTTGATCTAAAATCAGGCATTTATTCCAGGAATCTAAGCACTTGACTGTAATAAATCCTTATCATTAATTTTTCAAAAAAACAAAGGATCAGAGCATGTATATATAGAAAAATAATAAAGTCAGCTTTTTTGTGGAAGCAAATAATTGGTTGAACGGCCACATTACCAGAAAAAAAAAGTTTTAATATTGCAATTTGGACTTAAATTAAGTTCATTTCTGTCCTTTTGCTTTTGGAGTGGACTTGTGGAGAAGGAAGAGTACAACTCTGTACTGATTCCAAGCTCTTTTTGCTTTTAATTAATAGCAATTAATTAGTACTAATAAATTATGGTAATTAAAGAAGAAAGCAACATTGAATGCTCTTTTAATAAGCATAAAGTGGTTATTGCTTTATCTTTAATTGACATGCACACAATTTCTGCTGATTTATTGCCAGATTCTGCCTTTGTCTTTTGGCTTTGTACTGGGTAAAGTTTCAATCTTTTCTTTGGCAAAAATGAAATTTCAATCTAAAAGGCACAAGTAATTTAATCTTTAATCTTTTAATTAATACATTATAGTTAATTTTAATTCTTCTCTATTATTACTATTTTTTAATAATATTATTAATTTCAAAATTTAATGACAGACCACAGACTGACTGACCAGCCAATAATAGCTGCTTAATCATTGTAGTTGGCTTTCAAAGATATCTTGGAAGTATAAAATACAAACTGAAATAAGCAAAATTGAAGTAGTATCAATTTCAAGACAACTCCACAGAAACACAGTTCAGTCAATAAACAACATTTGAAGGTTATTATTTAAGCTGAATTTTGCTTAATGGTCCTTGCTTTTTATAATTCAATTTGTATATTGCTATAAAGAACGTACGTTTATCAATTAAATCCCTTTGTTAATATCAGCAATGTGGCCGGATCCTTCAGTTCGGTCGGTCATTCTCCGATAACTATAACTGAGTATGCATTGAGAGAAGGATTATAAGTTTCTTGATTGTTGCAGAACCTCCTCTTAGTTATGGTTGTGAAAAAAGCTTAATTTTTTAGCCATTCCATGAGTTTAATTTGCTCAATCTTCAGAATCTACAGAAAAGAAAGAACAAGAACTGTCATTGACAATCGCAAATAAAAGCCGGAAAGCAGCAGTAAACATAAGATAAGCCAGATTAAATCAGTTTGATTTCTGAATATAAGCCAACAAATATAGCAATATTGTTCAAAATGTAATAGAAGAAAACAAACCAATCAATATCAGGTATTCTACATATAATAACCACGACAAGTTACTGTTCTAATGACAGTGAAACATACTTCTGAATCAAAATCCAGACAACGACACATGCCTAAGATAGCTAATCCAATCATTCATGGCGCTATTTCAGTATGGGGTTGAAAAGAACATGCACCTGTATGTTTTCATATAGAAGCATTTCCAATTTTTGCATAATGTTCATAATAGGAATAATGACTGTAAAAGATATGGAGTATGAGACCTAATAAATTAATCTCCTACAATGGTTAAAGCAGTATAACCATGAAAGTGACTATGCTATGCAGCCCCTTACATCCTCTAGTGTTGTCAGCTTCAAGAACATAGCATGGAGATTTATTTGGAAGACAACATATTCATATGATTGTCTTATTTACAAGAATGGCATCTATTTGTACAGAGTATTAAATTCCATTTTGTTTCCTGATTTTTCTGCTTTGCAACAACTCAAAACAAACAGGGGGATGGAGCTGCATAAGCAACAGATTGATAGATTCTAAAAGGCAAAACCTTACTCTTTCAACAACATGGCCTAATAGAAAATATTAATTCCTAGAATAATGGAGTCTAAGGTGAATCCATCAATGCCATGGTGTAAACTCAATGGCTTTGAAGGGTATTTTTGACTTGAAATTTAGTAGGAGTTCCGTGATTAATAGAAAAGAAATTGATGGAACAGAAATATCCCACCTCAATTGGTGGGATTTCTCTCTGAAATTGTGAAATTGAGGACAATGAATTTTACAGAAACAAAAAAACAAAAGAATCTGATACATCTACTCAATATTTGAATTCCATCTATCCAAATTAGCACCCGCGACACCTATCAGTAAATCAAATCCACCTATAAACTTTAAGACACGTATTATCCAGCTGATCCCACAAATCAGTTCCATTTTCCCACATCATTTATTAATATAAACTGAAAAGAGAAAAAATTAACGAATTCGGAAACAGGAATCTTGAAAGGTTTTTGGCCAAAAACCTTTCAAGAGTAGCAATCCATCGTTTCTGTAAATGACTTTTGAAAATCAAAAAGGAAGTTAAGTCTTCCCTAAGACTTTCTATTTACTATTTTTTCCTATTGTAGTCCATAAAATGATTCAATTATCCAGAAACTTATTCATATGCTAAAATAATCAATTCAATCAAAGAGACTCACCTCTTTCTCTCTATCCCGCAAAAAAAGAAATCTTTATGATATCACATATTATCATTAGGAGGAACAACATGGTGGGGATGATGAGGGTAAGATACTACTGAGCCATAATTATTCCCACTCCAATCTCTTTGCTGCAACATGTTATATGGAAGATTTCCATCAAATCCATGATGATGATTGATTTGCTGCTGATGATGATTATTTCCCATTTGCATCCCCATATGATGCCCATAAACTGGCATTGGCATCATCGGTCCTGCTGCAGGATGATAAGGGACAGGAATAGGCATTCCCAAATGACCATTCCCATGAGCAGCTCCACTTCCCACTCCATTACTTCCGCCTCCGCCACCACCTGCGGCGGCGCTGCCACTTTCATGCAAGCTTTGTGGAACAGGCGTAGAGGCAAATAACTGATCAGAAGAGGAAGGTCCTTCGTTTGATAATCCTTGCATTCTTTTCAAATACAGACGATATTTTTGCAAATGACTCGCAACATTTTCACGAGTTAAGCCTTCAACGTTCATCAATTGCATGATAGTCTTAGGCACAGCGTTTTTAATCCCGAGATAAGCCACTACATCCACGAATCTCTTATGTAGCTGCGGCGTCCAAACAAGACGCGGTCGTTTTACCGTCCTTGCCGACGGATCATCGCCGGAATTCTCAGTCCTCAGAGCCGAATCCGCTTCTTCTGAATCAATTCTCCTCAACTTCCTCGGCTCCGTCCCTGAACCATCCGGATCTGTATTATTCTCATCCGCCTCTGTATCCGCCTCTACCACCATCGGTTCATGAGCTCGGTCTTCATTGTAGGACTTAATGTTATTCGACGATAGTGCGTTTAACTGTCCTCCGCCACCGCCGCCGCCACGAATACTCGACAGAGTATTTTGTGAAGCTCGGTTAACATCCAGAATCGTTTTATTAGGTTCCAGGGATATACTGAAAGCCGAAGCGAGCTCCGGAGGAATCAACGGTTGAGATAGAGGAGTCAGGTCATCTGTAGTCGGTAAGCCAATCTCCCACTCTGCAATTCTCTCATCGTCTCCGGTAGTATCGCCGCCGATGGCTTCATATTCCGTCATCTTCACTTCTTCTCCCATATTTTTTCACTCTTCTCGAAGTCTCAAATTTTTGTTTGATTAATTCAATTCAAATTAATTGGACCGATCGGAGTCAGACAAATGCGGAGATATTTTCTGCGGACTGTTTGGAGGAAAAGAAAGGAAAGGAAAGGAAAAATAATATAGTATTTAATTATATATATATATATATATTTTTTAAAAAAAGGGTAAGAACGAAAAAGTGCAATATCTGATTCCAGATCGTCTTCGTTTTAGTGCCAACGTGGACGACTTAGCCAGATATTTTTGATCCTCTAAATATCTATCCTTATGATATCACAACCTCACGCGCCAATATAAATTGCTCTTTACTCGCTTTATAAGGTCGACAACTGACTACTTTGCACCGTTTATCCAATACATGTTTGCCATGTAAGCACGTCGGTAAGATGTGTCATAGTGGGGCGTTGCCAAGTAGACAAAGTGGGTTGCACTTTTTGAGGATACTTTGGTCATTTAGTTTCTGTTGGATTGACGGATTTGCCCTTAAAGCTTTCTGTTTTATTGAATCTGAACCAATAGCCAATGAGAAAGAAGAGAAAAGTACTGGAGGACAGCTGGCGGAAAGAATAAAAAACGTGGACAATCTGAGACGGCACAACATCATGCGTCATGGTCTTTTTCATATATATATATATATATATATTTTTTGTATGCGCAAGTGCAACAACTTGCATTTCTTTTTTCTTTTGCCTTTTATCGTTGGAGTCGGTTATATTTTAAATTAGACGAAGTTAATTATTTTTTTTTCTTATGGACAAAAAGTAAGAAAAAAAAATTGCGAAAATTATGAAATTTAAAATTATAAATAAAATTTAATAATAAAATTTTAATAAAATATAATATTATTATTATAGAAAATTAAATAAAATAAAATAAAACAAAAGGGTAAGTTCCACCATTTGTATAATGATAGATTATAAATTTTCTGCCTTATCCACTTTCCTAGAAGTTGCAGTCTCAACATTAAACAAAACAAAAGAAAATATATAAATTAACAAAAATTAATAAAAAAAAAATAAAGCTATTTGTTTCTGTTGTGGGTCATTGTCATGCAAATGTAAGCTAATTATTATATATATATATATATATATATATATATATATATATATATATATATATATATATATATATATA
>CANUEY010372262.1:0-29742 GCA_948099555.1 Croton setiger
TATATATATATATATATATATATATATATATATATATATATATATATATATATATATAGGATTGATAAGAGACATTGAAAATTGTGAAATTTTCCTCTTAAATCAATAAAATTGTTTTTACATTATTATTTTATAATTAAAATTAATTAGTGTGTATACACACCATCAAAAATTATGAAGTTATTTTAATAAATTCAGATTGAATAAAATACTATTTCAGAAAGAGACAAAACACTTATAAACTCATGACCTAATTGATCATCTTACTTTTCACGGAAGCATATTGTTCAAAATAAAAGTTGTGTGAGCCCAACCCACAAATACCACCTCTATTGCTCCGCTCTCAAGCATTATTTTTGAATTAGAAAATTCACCTCACACTTACTCACTTGCCAATGTTTGGAATTGTAATCAACATGCATTGATTTGGAGTTTCTTGTCAATTTCCTTCCAACTTATGGGGAAATTTGGTATAAAGTAGAAATATGGGCAATTTGACTATTTAGTATAGGTTAAGGCGGAAACAGGAACCCATAGAATATTTTAGAACACATAAAATGCTATTTCAATTTGAACTATAACAATGGGATACTTCATTTGCAATTTATAACAAAAATGTACCTAACTTTTAATACAGAAACAAAAAAATGGTATTTTTGGCCCAAATCAACACATCCGCCCTACAAAATGTCTACATGACACACACGTGGATAAGAAGAGAAATTGAGTGCCAAAAATTAGCCCAATTCAGGTAAGTTAGGCCCAATTTAGAACCTGAACCTGAACCTCCAAAGCCTGCTCAAAGAAAGTTGCAATGAGATTTTGGGCCACTCCTTGCTGTCCTAATTGGCGCGATGTGCACAGATAATCAAATGCACATGCATGTCCATGAGCTTCCAATCATTGGCAGCACATGTCGAAGAAGACTGCTGGGCTGGAGACTGTATGGTTATGGTTTGCGAATGTGATGCAGCTAAAAAGATAAATCAATAATTTACATTGCATCAGAAATCAGAACAGTGAAACGTCGTAATACACTCTCATTCATCCAAAATTGTAAAAAAAAATGATACTATTATCGATTGTAGTAAACTTAGCAAGATGTCGACTTCACGACCATTTGCCACGTGGTTGACACATCCTATTCTAAGAATTTTTTTGGCAAAAGAAATGCATGGATCGCTGGCTATTTATTTATTTATTAGTTAGCATATAATAAATATAGTTAAGAAGGCATTTAGACAAGAAAATCCATATGTAATCATAGTTAATAAGAAGACACCAAATATTCCAATCATACCTAATGATATTAGTTAGTAAGAAGACATCAAATAAATATTAATATTCCAATCAAATGCTCAATTTTTGAACCGAGTTGCCTAATGCCTAATGAAATTGAAACTTGCAATTGCGGATGGTTAAACACCATACATACACAGGAAAGCACAACTTGATTGATACATCAAACCTCAAAGTGGTCCAATAATGAGGTGCACGACTCCAAGTACATCATAACTATATTCACATGGTTATGGTGCCACTACTAACAGTCACCTTCTCTCATACGCACCAATGATATGACTTGTTCCCCTCCACCAACATTTTAACCGTCCGATCATATTCATACATCAGTGTCTGCTTTCTGAAGTCATCCTTGCATTTTCTTTGAAAAATTACCTCAATTAGACTGTGACTAATAAGCTTTTGCTGGGTTCAACTTCAATTTCACCCTTTTAATTAAACCGAAAATTGGTTGGACAGACATTACTTGTCCAAAGAGAAGCAGCCACCCATGAGGGACGACAGCACTTTCCAATTAAAATCCTAGCATCAACTTGCTGTCATATGTACAATCAATTGGTCCACCTTAACCACCCTGCGCCCCCCTCCCCCTCATTTATATCAATAATTCCTTTCATTCAATCCAACCATTTCCATAGAATTAATATTTTGTCTCATCTCATATATATAAATAATAAATTACCTCCTCTTATCAATTCAACTTTAAGATTTAATTTTTTATAGTTAGAGAGTTTAGGATTATGGATTGTAGGAATAATTTACGTAATATATATCACTAATTAGTGCATTACATAGATGAAGGTAAAATTGAGCAATTATAGCTTAACCTGCAAAAATTAGAAAGGGACAAAGGGTGAGACTTTGTGTCCACTCCCATTCTTTAGTTAGTATGTTGATTAAGAAAAGAGAAAATAGATGTAAAGAAAATAAAGTTCTAGGGAGAAGACCCTTGAACAAGAAGCATTGTACTTTTTAAATAAGTTGTAGAGCACAACCGTTCTCTTGATTCTCGAAATTCTTTAATTCTCAGAGATTAGATCCTGATTGAACAAAAAACATATCCAAAGTGCATCAGGCCAAAGTATTATTTTCAAAATTTAAACTTGAGGTCTTTGATTAAAGATAGAACAACTCCAAATTAGTTAATTTACACGTCCAATAGTTAGAGAAAAACATATAGTTCAACACATTTTTCAAACTGTGCAACTCTTTTATAAAATAAATAAAAATTTAGTGTTGCTCAAGTCCTATTGCACGGTAACTTCCATATCATAGTGTCCTATGCTAAAAAAGTAAAACATAGGTACTATGCATGATTCCTTGGTTTATGATTCAAGATTTTCATGAACTTGAACCGGTCCATCTACTAAACTCCAATTTTAAATCAATTCGGATAGAAATAAAAAACAATGGTTCATTTCAAAATGGGCGGCCATTAAGCAGTGACTTTAGATCTAATTTTTAGTTCTATTTTAATCTTTTTTCCTTGAGTCTTCTAAAATTTGATTTTTAATATATTTTAGGTCTGCAATTTGGTTTTGATTTAACTTTAAGACTATAAAATTGCTGAGCCGCCATATATCACAAATTCACCGCTCAAATTTGAGCCTAAATCGATTCGAACTTATGTTATTTTGATTATCACGGTTCAATTCGGGATAAAGACAGTTCATGAACCACGGTTCCAGCTACATAAGTAACATAACCAATCTCGAGGTACAGTCTTATAATTAAGGGGTTTTTTTTTCAAGGAAATACAATTAAAATTTGATACCATTATCTTGAATTCCAAACTTGCCCTTGAATTTAAATTGCTTAATAAATCAGGCATGTGCACGCGATCCCATATTGCGCGACATACAAGAGCGGAGCCATCGGTAAACTTCATAGTCAAAATGCACATTCTTAAGTTTCCACCAGGCAAAGCGCAACTACCATCACTGGACTCAATGTTTCCGGTTCCGGGGAAAGTTGAACCCAGCTCTAGCCAATGCTCCGTGTACACCACCGCAGATAGAGTGATGGTCGCCGTTAAAGCAGAGAAAGCAATCTCCAAGACTGCACTAGCTTGGGCGCTCACTCACGTTGTCCATCCCGGTGACTGCATAACTTTGGTTGCCGTTCTTTCTAACTCCAAAACTGGTAATTCTGCAACTTAAACGCCCGATTATTTTTCTTTTTTTATATTTGTAAATTACTGATTAATTATATATTTGATATGCGTTATTTAGGCAAGAGATTCTGGAAATTTCCGCGGTTAACAGGAGATTGCGGAAGCAGTCAACGGGAAAAGTTACTGGATCGTGCCTGTGAAATCTCCGAGTCTTGTTCTCAGATGGTGCTTCAATTTCATAACCAGGTTGAGGTAAGCCTCCTGAACCTCTCAAAAATTAAATTTCACCTTTTGAAATTCTCTTCTGCGGTGTCGTATAATATGCAGAAGGTCTCATTCTCGAAAATTTGACCTTTTTTTTTCAAAGAAATTTACATTAGAACCATATATGGTTGCTATGCCTTTGGGCTAACTCAAACCTTTCAAAAGTCTATAAATATTTTCTCTTATCAACCTTTGAAACTTCCTTGGTAGCTTGTCAAGATTGAAAATGCAGAAATAGCAGTGTTAGTAGACAAATAGTAATTAAGCTGTTACTAGCAAGTATTTTTGAGGTATCAATAGTTTAGAGGTTTGTTTGTACATCTAAACAGTGAAGTATTTTGTCGTGAATTTGTCATCATCAGGTTGTACTACTGTCAATATCGATTCTATTCATAATTTTTTGCCAAAAACTAAAACTGGCTTTGAAAGCCTGCTTTCAGATACAAACAAGTTCAGTCAAATTATGAGAAAGGGCATGTGCTTTTCTGATATTTGTTTGTTTGAATATCAATTAGGGCCCTTAGAATCTTATGGTGGGATTGGGCTCTAAGCCCAATATTAATTATAGAACTGAAAACTACAGTGAAAAATAAGCAAAGATGTTAAAACTTAGTACAGTACACTTTGTCTGTGCTCAAATATGTTTAGGAGTAATGTTTGTTTATTCAAGTTTTAATGTTTTTACAGTTGATATCTTCATTAGATGAGGTTTGAAAGAGTAAAAGAATGAGATTGAGAACTGAGAACAGGAGGTAGAAATAAGAACAATATGAAACTTTAACCCTTTTTTTTTGTCATAGGTACATTTGACTCAAGCTCCATGTGCTGGTCCTTTGTTTTAACATTTTCTTCATCAAGCTTTAAATAGCTAAATCTTTTTGATTGTAGGTGGGAGTGAGGATTAAGGTGGTGTCAGGTACATCTGGCAGGGCTGTTGCAGCTGAAGCAGAGCGTGTTGGGGCCAACTGGGTTGTACTGGACAAGTAATTATACATAAAAAAAAAGTATTATTTCTCAGCTATTGATATAAATAATCAATTTGTTACTCTAATCTTTTCCCCTTGATAAATCCTTTATGTAGGTAGTTTTTATAAATAGAGTCATGCTAACTACTTAATAATATAATCATAACTTGGTTAGAAACTCTGCTAACGTCTAGTGAGCTGAGTGTAGATCGATATAAGATGGTACTTTTCCTATGGAGTAATCAAGTGACAAATCTTATAAATTTGTAGTAAGGCGAATATTTGAGTTATCATTTTGGAGACAAGTAAGCCATGAATGTAAATTAACTTTATTCCCAACGTTGCATAATGAGTTCCTATTTTGTTATTATTTCCAACATATATGCTGGATTGCTGTAGTGGCTTGTAAATTACATTTTAATGTTCTATCACTCATGTTTGAACTTATAGAAGACCTCTAAATGGGGGAAGCGCTGATACTGAAAGAGTATTTGATAGGCATGCATTATTGTGATGAAACAGAAAATTGAAGCGAGAGCTGAGGCATTGTATTGAGGAACTCCGCTGTAACATTGTGGTGGTGAAAGGTTCACAAGCAAAAGTCCTCAGGCTAAATTTAGGATGCTCAGATGAAATTCAAACCCCATACTATTCAGCTCCTGCTTCACCTGATGAAAATTTTGTCGGACACAGAATGAAGCATTCTACACCAGTGAGCAGCCCAGAGGAGACAAGTACTTCCTACTCAAGAACTAGAGAAGGGTCATTATCAAGTTGTGACTCGACTACACCACTTTTCCTTTTTTACGAGCAAAATCCACTTTTTGAAGGCTTGGATAGAGGAAAAGATGTGCCAGCAAATAATCAAGTGGATCCTGATGACTCAGTTAGAGGCATTCATTCAGATGATAGGCTTATCACTTTGTCAAAAAACTCAACATCATCTGTAACCAGTGACCACAAGAGTGTATTTTGGATTCCTCAAAACCACATTGCTGATGAAAAGACTAGAATGGCCCATACAAGGAACTTCAAAAATACTTCCAAAAGTAGATCCCAATCTTTTGGAACTCTACTAGATAAATTTGCACAATATGATCAAGATGCTAGGGATAGTAGAAATGGTCTCATTCAGAGTCATAAAAAGGAATACGGTGCAAGAAGTAAAAGAAATACAGTTCCTTTAGGTAGAACATCCTCAATGCCTCCTCCTTTATGTTCATTATGTCAACACAAGACACCGGTTTTTGGAAAACCTCCAAGACAGTTTTCTTACGAGGAGCTCGACGAAGCTACAGAAGGATTCTCAGATATGAATTTCTTAGCGGAAGGAGGTTTTGGCAATGTTTACAGAGGGGTATTGAGGGATGGTCAAGTGGTGGCAGTGAAGCTTTTAAAATATGGTGGTTCTCAAGCAGATGCTGATTTCTGCAGGGAAGTGAGAGTATTGAGTTGTGCACAACACAGGAATGTTGTCTTGTTGATTGGGTTTTGTATTGATGGAAAGAAGAGAATATTGGTTTATGAATACATTTGCAATGGATCCTTGGACTTCCATTTGCACGGTAGTCCCATTTTCTCTTCTACAATTAGTTTTTTCTGGTATTTTATTTGATTTTAGTTTTCTACTATCTATCACTTTAGTAATTCATTAATTTGACTCTGATTAACAGGAAATAGAAAAGTTCCTCTGGATTGGCATTCACGGTTTAAAATAGCAATTGGGACAGCTAGAGGCTTAAGGTATCTTCATGAGGATTGTAGAGTTGGTTGCATAGTACATAGAGACATGAGGCCACATAATATCCTCATAACACATGATTTTGAACCTCTGGTACACTACTAAATTCTGATACTTTTCCTCTAAATTACAAAGCATGAATTTCACCATTTAGTTAATCTTGTTTCCATCTTCTTGTAATGTACTCCAATGCTGTTTTTGAATAATTTGTACAAGCATAGGTTACTTTAGGTGCCAATTTAGAAACATATCTCCTATACCAATGACCTCTTTAATAGAATCTTATTGCAAAGCCAATCGGTTGTACATGCCAGATAAGATTGACCTCTTTCACATTTACTGTTCTTCTATAGCACACTCATTTTTTTTATAAAGCTGGTCTCCTCATTTTAGTGGACACCATTCATTATCATAAAAATCCACTATCATATTTGTTCTAATACTGTTAGAGAATCTCCTTTATTATACTGTTGTTTCTAGGTTGCTGATTTCGGGCTTGCAAGGTGGCACTCCGAGTGGAATATCAATGCAGAGGAGCGAATCATTGGGGTTTCAGGGTATTTAATTATCACATTTTCTTGTTGTGATAGCTTTAACATATACTCATCCAAAACATTAAATTCTTGAATACACATTGGAAGCTGTCCATTGACATGTGGTCAGCTGAACTACTTAAGTGAAAAATTTTGTAAATTGTTTGACTCCAGGTATCTTGCACCAGAATATGTTGATGGTGGAAAAATTACGCAGAAGGTTGATGTGTATGCATTTGGAGTAGTTTTACTGGAACTAATGACAGGCCAAAGAATCACTGAGCTACATTTTTATGACGGACGGCACTTGTTATCTGACTGGTTCCATCCTCTAGCTGCACTGGAACCAAGCCATGTCTTCACCAAAATTTACCAATTTCTTGATCCATGCTTGGCTGGTGAGCAAGCACATGAATTCGCCTATCAATTACAGGCTATGGGACAAACTGCTTATTGGTGCCTCCATCCTGATCCAGATTCCAGACCTGCAATGTCAAAGGTTTGATAACTACCCCATTATTTCTGATATATTTTCTCACATATTTGTTTCCCTTTTATATACTCCCTCATTCCAAATAAATGCGTTTTAGAATTCCAACATTCATTATTATTATTATTTTTTTTTGTATTTTTCTCTTATTTATTTAGAACTCCAACTCAATAATTTTTATCTCAACAATAATTGGAGGGTAAAATAAAAAATGTTCTTCCCCAATTCTTCAAAAATTTACAGTATTAATTTCATTCCTTGAACCATATGCTAAGCTAAAGAACAGCACTTATTTTGAAATCTAGGGAGTATTTATGTATGTACACCTGTTTCCTAGAGCCATCCTTTGAATTATGGAATAAAGACAGTTCTGTACTCTGTGATTTCCAGGTCCTAAGACTACTTGAAGGAGGAGATCCGGGGATTCCCCTAGCCATGGACTTGAATACAGTTGGTAGTAGGAGTGGTCATTTAAGCGGTCTGAGCTTACCAAGAGAAGATGAAACAAAAACAAAACATTCTCGTAAGCTATCCCACTAAAACATTGATATTCTGCGACAACTGGCGCATGCTATCAATTACACCCCTAATGGTCTTTTGTTGTGTTCATAGTTATGAATTGATTAGTTTCTTCCTTAAGTCTTTTTTTGACATGCTTTTCCTCCTCTCTTGTTGCCATCTTCTGTTATCATAATTAATTCTTACAGAAATTAAAACTATATAAATTAATGTCAAGGTTATAATTATTTGCATGTTTGTTTGTAGCCAATAAGAGGAAGTGTTCATCAATGAAATAAAGTATTACTATTCTTTTGTATGCTTAATTATATTTTCTATTGTCAATTTTCTGACAGCTTTGTGTCCATATTGCAAATAAATCAAACATAACACATCATTATACACTTGTCATTTAAATCAATTAACGAATTTATTGTATGATTCTAAGGAGCATGCGAAAAGGGTACATGCGAATTCTAACACAACAGCAGCATATATATCACAATTAAGCATGAAACTCACTTCAAAAGTTCAACAAAAATCACATTTTTTTAGTGTATTTGTGATCCTTCCAAATCACTGCTTAAATAATACAATAGCTCTCTAATCAACTAAAATAACCACTAAACAGAATGAAACCTAGATAATCACATAATCATCAAACCATAGCAACAACACGTCACATTAAACAAATGAAAATTTAATCCCGATTACCATTATGTTTATACACCAATCATCTCTTTAATCATTTGTTATTAGTTCTCAAAATTTCTTATGGCCTAGCTCTCGTCTATTCCGTTTTAGATTGCAGACAGGCTACAAAATGCTCCAAGTATCTGTAAGTTACAATCTGCATAATTGGAATTTGGATATCATTCAAGTGAATTCTTGATCCTAAGTTCAATAATCAATTATCAAAGTGGTTGGGAGCCAGTAGAGGTGTTAAGACTTTTGTCCACGGGTCCTAACGGACTGAGTTCAAATCTTCTATCCACGTCTGGGTACGTGAGTTTAGATCTATATTTAAAAAAGAAAAAGTTCAGTAACTGACTCTCAAAGGTCTTCATATACTAATTGTATACAGATAGTATGCGGAACCTAAAAACCACAACCTGGTTCTTGAAGACTGGTAATATTAAAATAACATATGTATATAGGCCCTCTCTTGCATATATAATGCTTACTTAAGGTTCAAAGGATTCGAGGCAATGTCTGAAATTTCAGATGAACATCAATGAATTAGCCTGAGGCTATGGTGGAATACCTACTTTGGGTAAAATTTTCAACATGATTTCATAACCAAAAATAATTTAAAAATGGAAAATAATAGTAAATAATTTTGATATATGTACCAATATATATATTATATATATAATATGATCTAATTAATTTTTTTAAATTTATATTATTTATTACCTATAAAATATAATTTTACCTTCAAAATATACCATAGTTATATGCTATGCATGCACATATAAATGCTAGAAGCAAAAAAATCAAAATGGAACCTTAAATTTATTACGAGACTCGGTGAGACACGATTGACTCATTCTGTAGAGACACTATAAAAGCATGTCAAATGCAACTTTGCTCGGCCAAAATGTATCGTCTCCCTGCCAAAATCATAAGGGTTATGCACCCAAGTTAACTCACCAAACTTGCTCAGCTCACCAACACTTCAAACCATCCAGTCAACCTGCTACGTCACACCCTCTAGCCTACCACGTGTCACCACTCTACAATACCTCTGTCACGTGTCGCCACTTTACAACGCCTCTGCGTAATCGAGTTTTGCCATGTCTGCCAGTGCCAACCCTTCACCTAGACAATACATCAGAAATTGTAGTTCTCTAACCAAACCAAATCTAGAGTCATGTACCACCGCAACGCCTCCGCAAATCGGCGCACACCACGCATCCTAGCCTCATCCCTTGCCACTTTAGTTGCAACAGGAATATAGCCAATAACACTCTCCATCAACTACTCGGTCACCCAATTTTTTATTTTTTATTAATATTTATATATCAAACTGGACTTACAAATAAGATTATTAGTCAAGTTTTCAAAATAGTTCGATAAGCTAAGCTGGTGTTTTACTTTTCTTATTAAGATCGAAAACTTATCCTCAACTTGATTGCTTCTCTTTTGAGCCAAATTCCTATGAACTTCTATCGAATCAAATTTCAAATAACCTGCAAACAATATGGCTCGTTTACACCCTTACATATCCAATTATTTGTTACTTTAAGTATACTTTAGCTCTAAAATTCAAGACGTTCAGTCCGATCGTCCAAAATGGATAGCTTTTCTGGCTTTGATAAAATTGTAAAGGAAAATAAGTGGTACTGCCACTAAATAAACCTAAAATACTATGCTCTTTATATATTGAAAATAGATAGAAATTACAAAAGAAAAACAAAAGCACAGTCAGGAGAAAATAAACTTAGTTTGGATATTTACAATGGGACAAATTGAACATTAGCAACATAGAACGCCGAAGTTCTCAAAACCCACCCTAAAAAGAGGAACGTGGCGTTACTATTCTATTTGGCATAAAAAGATCTAACGGCATTGAGAGTATCACTTGCCAGCATCCATCAAACGGACCAGACATCTATTGGATCCTGCTGTTGCATCATGGCCGTCCGATTAGCTTTTGGTGGCAATTCTGATACGCTCCAAACCTTGACAGACTTGTCCAAGCTTCCACTATACACCACCCACCGTTGATCACCATCAACCTGACGATCTTCCTCCACCATCAAACACTTAACGGGCCCAGTATGCCCAGTCAGCACAGAAATCCACGTGTGAATACTGCCATCCTTCTTCCACACACATATAGTTTTATCTGCTGATCCGCTGAACACCATACTCCCTGCAGACGCGAGGCAAAGAACAGCAAGCTTGTGTCCCTTCAAAATGCCGCCGTGTAACATTTTCTTTTCCCATTCCCAGAAATTAACCGCTCCGTCGCTGGAACCACTGTACACAACCGAATTGGAGGAATTCGCGGCCAAAGCTGTAACCGCACAGTCTTGTTTAAGTAAAATTTGAACCATATTATGCTTCGTTGTTTTCCCCTGCTGTTCTCTTTTCCAAACTTTTACAGTTCCATCGGCTGAGCCCGTAAACACCGTCGCGCCACTGCTAGCTACGATGGAATTAACGGCGTCATCATGAGCCTTAACGGATTCAAGGCATTTGAAATCTGAGATCCTCCATAGTTTGAAAGTACGGTCCCAAGAAGCAGAATACAAGAGAGTATTGTCTTCATTAAAGCTCAAGCATGAAACGGCGTCGGAATGTCTGATCCAGAGAGCAGTCCGGTGGTTTCGAACTTGAACATAATTGCTTGGCTTGATACAGCTCTTCAGAATATCCTTTAAAGCCGGTAAAGTTCCAGATCGTTTATGGCCATTGTTCGGAGAAACTTTCCAGACACGAATCTTACCGTCTTGGTGACCGGTAAAAATCTTTTCTCCGGCGATAATAATTGCTTTCACCAATCCACTGCTTGATTTGAATCCAGAAGATTCTTTCAGATTCTTCCATACACGAATGTTCTTGGTATCAGAACCTGTATAAAGAAAATCTTTAGTTGCAGCTAAAGAATATATATGACCTTCTTCGCGAACAAGTGAGCCAATTAAGCCATTTTGAGGAGAATTCTCCTCAAAACGACTCCATTTAAAACCACCCTGCTCAGAAAAGACCGGAGTAACAGCAGAAACCTTACTGTTACGGATATTGAACTCCTCATCATGCATTGTATGAGACATGCTTGGATTGGATTAGAATCCAGAAAACGAACTAATGAAAGGTAGGAGACGACTCTAATACTGAGAAATCGAATAAACGATTTCACTTACATTCATTGAACTGAAGAAAGAGTATTAGAGGTGTGCGTTTCGGTCTCAATTTAGGTTGATGGAGGCAGCAGCACCTCAAATAAATAGGTGGACAAAACCAACGGTTATTCAAGTTAGGATTCACTTAATTCTGACGCGTGTACGGTTATGACGCTACTGTTGCGTCTAGTGAAGGAGATGTACTAATAATAGGATGCGTGTTGGTTCCATTAGTTTGAGTTGGTTTGTTTTCATTTTGTGTAGCTACTATTCTTTGACAGGTTTATTTGGAGTGGAAAAACGCTGTGTTTAGTGTATATAAGAGCAAATTAGATTTCTGTTCTTCATGTTTATGGATTACGATAATTTAATTGTTAGATGTAAATATTAATTATGTAATGTACATCCTCAATTAGTCATATCAATTATCATCGTCTAAACCTGTTTAAAGTTTCTACAGCTAATATCAGCATTTTCTAATTTAAACTATCCGTTCACCTAAATTTTATATGAATATAATTATTAAATATTTATTTCTCCAATAAATATTAACCCAGCAGTTTTTAATCTCCAAATCATTTTTTTTTTTCAAATTAGAATACTTCCAGCCAATTAATTTATGCCCCATATGGATGATATTGTTAAAATGTAAACCAAGGGCATATTCTAAAGTGGTAACTAAGGTGCAAATGAGAAAATAATAATAAAAACTCAATTTAAATAAATAGTAGTACAAAAATTGGGTGACGACCCTATAGAGCTACTACTTACCCTATATTTACTATTGAAATAATAATTGAAGGGAAAATAAGCAATTGTTGGCACTTGGCATAAAAGAATGTACAATTTTTACCTAAATTAAACCTTTTGGCATTTTCTGTTAATTTTTCTTTGTTGACATAATCGTGTACTCCAAATTAAATAATTATTGCTATTAGAACGTCTACACTGATAGGATTGAGACATGGATGTCACGTAGCAGAAAAAATATTAAAACGGAATTGCTATTATGATTGTGAAAAATTATAATAAAGATCATGGCGTGAGCAATATAACTTTTCTGGCTCTCTCCTTTTCAAATATCTACACATTTGTAAAATATTAAATTTACACAAATTTAATTTACAAAAATCTTTTTCCAACGTAAGCATTTTCAAATTAATCTTCACTTATCAACTATATATCACAACGGCATACTTTTAATTTTTTTTTTTTTTGGATCATTTTGATCAATATATCACCTATACAAACAGATCTCACAACGGTATAATTTTTAATTTTTTTCCCATTTTCTCTTCTTAGTTCATCATTTTGATTTATACAAATGATGAATGAGATGCAACATATACTTGATGCTAAAATGATAGAAAATATAATGGCAAAGTATAATTAGATTTAAATTTTTAATGCAGTAAGTTGTCTTCATGATTTTTATTATTATAATAAATTGTCTTTAGAATTTTGTTATTAATGTATTGGTTTTTTTCAATTGATATTAATGTAATTGGTTGAAGTTGTCTTTATATCTTTATTAATGTATTGGTATTTGGTAGAAGTTATTTTAATAATCTTTATAATTTTTATGATATTATAAAAATATTATAAAATTTATATAAATAAAAAATTCACTAGGTATGATATGCTTTAATCTTCATGCTAAAATTTTTTAACTTAAACAAAAAAAAAAAGAAAAAAACTTCATGCTAAAGGACTTTTGTATTAAACAAAATTATTTGGTTTTCTATTTTATTTAAGAAAAAATTACGATTTTTTTTTCCTATGATTTAACATAATTAATGATGTTCTTCCTGTACTTCAAAAAAACGAACAGAAAGATGAGGAACTAGCATTTATTGTGTTGCAGTCTGTGGCCCAGCAATTCTAAATGGCGACAGAATGAGTTTTAATCATCCTGTAATGGTTTAACAAAACCAGAACTTGGCGAGAAGCTTCCATCTGGATATGAGCATTGAGCAATATATTTAAAATAATATTCAAAAAAAAAAAAAGCATCAACGACTTAAAATGGATTTAGAGGAAAATATTTGGGAATTTCATAATACCCATAATAATTAAAAATATGTTTGTGTTGCAGTTAAATATATGTAATAGTGGTATCTTTATTATGTAATTTTGACTAATTATTGCAATTATTATTTTATTAAGTTTTTAATTATATTATTCAAATTTTTACTGATATTTTTCCTGTATTAATTAAATTTGAATAACTTGTTAAAAATAATTTTGAATTTATAAAAGTAGCTTTTTATATTTTAATTTAATTAGGATTGCTAACTAATTAATTTATGAAAAATTATTTAAATGGATTATTGTGGAGAAAAAAAATTGAATTTGTGGGATTATGCATTGTAAGAAGAAATGACATTTTTTTTGGGGACATTATATATTTTTTAAAAATGAGTCTTCCGAAAACTGTTGGGAATTGGGTTTATTAATGTCCTGTATTTGTTACATAAATTAGGATTGAGTCTTTTCAACTATGAAGAAGATAATATGTTAAAATTCTTTCTTTGTTTACAGCTTGTCCAATGAATTTCTGGAACTAATAAAGTAATGAAATTTATGCAATTCCTTATTTGCGCAATCTTATTTTCAATAAAAGATAATAAACCATTAGTTACATCCAATCATTACTGTTACAAAACCATTTTAATCATTTGGTCTAACCAACTAAATCTAATAGGCCATTGTATTTATTCTGTTCATCATTTTTTAAAAATATAAGATAATCCTCCATGTTGATCAAATTTTTAGTTAAAGTTGACATTATTATTCATGATATTTGTTGCTTCAACGACTGTATCGATATGCGAAAATCATACCCAGAATTACGTTTGTTGCTTACACTATTCGATGAATCTGATAAATACGATTAAATTTGTTGTAAGATTTATTAAAAAGCTCTGCAAATTAAGGGAAACTACCAATGTGGGGTTGACAGCTATACCACTCGACTACCATGACGCCCACATAAAAATACTATTAATTTTCTTTTCTTACAGCAGAAGCTGATTGGTTCCGTTTTTGTCTATGACATTGACACCTGGTACTTTCGAATTTATTTAGATCCCCAATGGTCTTCTTTAACGTGTCACGCACTACATCACCCTGAACGGTCTACCTAGTGCAGAGTGAACTCAAATATGGTAATGTATGATTGGTTTAAAACAAGCACTATTGTCGGTCTTCTTTTCTTACCATACTAGTAGTATTGCCTTCTTTTGTCTCAACTTATTTCAGCTTTTTTGACACGTGGCACGAGCATTTAAATGGGTTACTGAATTGAAAAAAACTTGGTGCGTCGATTTTTTTTTGCTACTTTTAGTTTTTAACCAAAATTTTGTTAAATTTATTAGGAAAATGACAAATTAACATTTATTGTGGGCTTGGTGGAAAATTTTTGGACTAACTTGAAATTTTCCATTAAACTTAGCCACAAGCCCAAGACAGCAAGGCCCGTTTCTTCTTTACCTCGGACATATATTCCATCTGATCTTTAACTTACATGATAGAATCTAATATAATACAATGATATAAAGCTGAAAGGGGTGAGAACTGTTCACGCTCTCCCTCATCTCGCAAAACGGCACCATTTCACTTACTTTGTTTCTTCTCATACCTGCTGCCCAAACCGGCCAATCACCCAAACTCTCGAAACGACGACGCATCGTCTCCATCCAGCCTTCTTCTCCTTTGGTATTCTATCAAACGGTGGTGACTGGTATTTTTTTTCCTTTTCATATATCTAAGTTCTAATTTGATATTGCTTTTTTTTTATAACGTATTTTTGGTGTATTGCTTAGGTAGCTAAATATTGATGCATTTTTTGGGTATTAATACTTAGGTGTTGCTTCAAATTGTTACAACCACAGAAAAGGTTAATTTCCCCTTTTAATTAATTTTTTTTTTTTTTTGGGTCTTTAATTTGACAATCTTCTGTGGTCCTTTCAATTTTATGGAATTCTGAAATTGAAATTTGAATATACCCCAAAAAATTTATAGATTGTATTATATTTGAAATTCACTTATTGTTTGTCGAGGGTAAATATGAAATATAAATCCCCAGAAAACTCAATATGCATGTTCATATTCAAAGAGAAATAATGCCATTGTTTGGCTTGAACTAACCTGTTTGAATTTATTTTTTATTCAGAGCAGTCAACTATTCAGGTTCTGTGGGATTTGTGTTTACGTTGCTATTGAAGTTTAGTGAGACAAAACCATGGGATACTACTCGGAAGGAATGAGAATTTTTCATTTATGCTGAGTCATGTGTAACACATGAAATGAATTTTTGGTTATTTTAACTTGGATTATTGTAAGATTACCCCTGAGTTGGGATTCCGGAATTTAATCGTGTTGTTTGGTTTAGTTAATTGGAATGTTCTTGCAAGAGTTGGTGTTTATATCTTGCATTGTCACTGTGGCTATAATGCTCATTTATATTCTTTTTCTGCCAAGCAACATAGGAAGCTTGAAAGGCTACTAATTGAAGTAATATTTTGATATGTAAAAGATTGGGTTTATTTCAGTTATTCTTTTGAAACCTCTTATTATGTATGCTTGCTGTGGTAGCCAGAGGAAATTGTAATTCCTAAAATTTGAGTTTCAAATTTAAATTTGGTAAAAGCTGATTTCCTTTGCAAATACTATGGTTTCTAATTAATGTCATCTAGCTTAAACACTTTTTTTCCAATAATGGTTATTTTTATTATCTTTTTAATTATTACCAGGTTGCTTACTAGTAAACGGTAAAACAGAATGCGTAACTCTTCTGCGAATCTACTTTCTCATCACTTTTTAAATTCAATAATTATAAATTATTAATAAATAAACCTGATAAGATTCCTGCCAAACCGACTTCTTCAGACAAAAAAACAACACTTTCTGCTTTCCGATTCAATTTTTCCTACAGACCACCTCGAGTTAAGTAACCCGACACTACACCCACTAAATCCTTACCTCTCTCTTCAAATTTCCCTATTTACCCTCTTCTTTCCTTCTCTATAAATACCTCATCACTTCACCTTAACTTCACTTCAGTTACTCCATTTTTTCTATCCATATCATATACTGCTTCAAACTAGTTGCAACTTTCTTTAGCTTAGCCATGTCTTCCTCGCTGTGGAAATCCGAATCTGATCCATCAGAAGTAGAAATCAACACCACCAATGATAATTCAAGAGATGATCAAGAAGATGCTGAAAATTTAAATCCGGTGACTAGCCATGTCCACTTGAAACCAGCTCACGGCGCTAAACCGCTAGATAAAGAGGTGGTTCTGCGGCGAATCCGGCAACGAAAGCGCCATAACATGGTCCGAGACTCTGTTAAAGGCTTTCTCGGTCTCTCTTCTGCTTCCAAAGAAAAATACGATAACGTCTCCGTCCGATGGATCGATGATGCATTTGCTGCACCTTAAACTTGAAGTTGCTTGCCCTTCAAAATCGGACGTATAGTGTAGGGTCTCGGAGACTGTTTGTTTTTGGGTTAAGAAAGTCACGAGGCCCATTGGGCCTCGAGCAGACCCAAATAGGATAGTATCCGATATTTATGTAAAATGCCTTTTTTTTGCCCTTTCTGTAAAATGGCATTAGTGGATTATTGTACTTAATTATTAATATTATAGATAAAAATTTATTTCTTAAAAAATGTGTTTATGATGTTCGCATTTTCTTTTTGTTGGCACTGTGAAGCGAATCCAACAGAGTGGTGGTAGTGTAGTGTCAGTGAAGATCTCATTTACATTTTGCCTTATAAATTATTATACTAGGATTTGGAATAAATAAACTTGTTATAAAATTTTATACATTCTATTTTTTAATTCAATAATTCAGTAAAATCTCAATAAATTATAACTCGATAAATTAATAATTTCGTTAAAATAATAACTCTGCTCGGAAAAAGATAATTTAGTAAATAGAAAGTTTGAAATAGTAACATATTATCTTAAGATTCATAACTAGAAAATAGTTGAAGTGAAAAAGGATATAATGGGAGTTTGGGTGTAAAAATGATTTCTCCCTATAAGCTTTTTCGGAGGAGCCTAACAAGTTAAATAATTTCACTTTGGCTTTTCTGGTATTGCAATGCAAATTGAAGGAGCATTATTGCACCATGTTTGTCAACAAAATATATACATAAATTTGGGCCACAATAGGGCCCATTGCTTGTAATTTAGCAGCCTCCTTTTGCCTTTTCCCATGGGTACTGAGAGTGAGGATATCCAACACACTTACCACTAACCTTACATTTCTAATTAAGAATATGAAAATATGTTAATGTAAATAATATTAAATTAAACCAAATGCTAAAATAATCTTTTGAAAGATTAATGAATTAATAACAATATCCTAGTTGCCAAATTCAGGGTGTAATGGACACCAATATAGTACCATAAGATTGATGTCAAAAAAGATGGTTTTTTAACGTTGTATTTTGGTTGCAATTTTATTGATGAGAGATAGATTTCCAATTATTCCTCAAAACACGTGAAAACTGCAGTACGTTATAAAAATAAAACAGTTACACATTAAACCAATTTTCTTTTTTTTTAATTATTCGATCCAAGCCTCCCATTTATGAGACAGCTGCAGACAACGTTGGTTTTACTACTATTTAGTTAAAATATTTAGAAAATAAATGTTTTTAAGAGTTTTATTAAAAATAAATGTAGCAAATTAATGGCATGTGTAATTTTTTATATGTAAACTATAATATAAAACAATTTTTTATAATATTTCTATTAAAAAAAATCTCTCATTTATGATTAATTTTTTTTATCAGATTTACCATAATCACTCTTATTTTAAAGAAGTTAATTTACTAAATAAGTATGAAACCAAGAATTTTCAGTTAGGAAGATAATTGTGGGCTGATGACGTCATCATGACAATCTTAATTGCTCCCATGGGATATATTGTATGAGTTGAAACTTGAAAGCAATAATAACAAATTCCTACCCAAAATAATCGATCCAAGTTATAATCATAATTTCACTCAAATAAGGATTAAATTTTTTTATTTTCTTTTTAAAGAAAAATAATGATAATAGTGCATATATAAATGGTGGTTGTTTCAGGTAGTTAAATAAATATCCAAATAGAGAAGGCTGCTCTAATGATTTAAAAAAGAAAATGAAGTAAATGGAGGGAGTATGATGTGAAGTTAGGTGCTTAATTTAATTGTAGTCAAGATACGCCCAACTAATCCTTACAAATACACACTCAAATGCTAAGTTGTTGAAGTACCTTTTTGCATTTTGATTTTGTTTAAAGTAGCCTAAGTACCTTTTTTTGTCGATTCTGTTCGAGAAAAATACATCCATCCTCCAATTTAATATGTCACGACCCAACATCTCCAAAATGATTTATCTAACTGCCTTCATCAACTACTTAGACCTAAATTCACAGGCCTAAAATGACTAACCCAAGTTGACTAAATAGTTAGGTGAACTAACATACATATCATATCATATTAAATCTAAATCAATATCCGATGTAGAATTTCGTACAATACCTTTATGTTGATTCCGTGTGGAAAACTATTATCTCTAAACTTACCATATATTTTTTTTATCTAGTTTGGGATAACATGGCACTTACCGCTTTTGCAAACGCTTCAACAGTGATATACATTTTCCTTAATTCTGTCAGGAAAGATGTCTTACAAACTTGTCGCTTGGCCTTCATTGACACTAATGACTCACCAAATCATCTCATCCATTTAATACTAAACTTGTTCAATTATCTTCATTGATTTTGCTTGAATAACTTTACATTTACACAACTCAAAGTCAGCGTTTCAAAACACATTCCAGGATCCCAAATAATACAAAATTATTCTCTTCCAAAAAGAAAAAAAAAAGTAAGCTTTTTGGTAGTAACTTGAGAAGTCAGTTGTTGTGCTCATAAAATGGAGGGACTAAGAATAATTACAAGAGAAGTCAACTCTATGGAGTGCCTTTTTTAGTTAGGAAGGGGAATTCCGGAACTTATGTGTCTTGGTGTGTTAATTAGCATCCTTTTTTTAAAATATAAGTACTCAAAATGAAATTTGTATAATCATTATTTAATTTGCTTTGTGATTAATTAGTTTTAATTGGTTGTTTTTTAGTTCCCATCTTTGGTTGATTTTGCTTCAAATCTAATAATTTTTTTTTCTTCCTTCATCATTTTGCTTTATGGCCTCATCATTTGCATGCTTTATTTGTTGATCAACTTGATTTGCTTCCTTAAAATTATAATATTTTCATAAATTTAAATCATTAATTTACTGTAAAAATATTTATTTAGTCATAAAAAGGACACGTAAACTTTAGTTTAAATAATAGTTTAACAGTTAAAAATGATTTTATTATACTTCACATAATAAAATACTGATTGCCAAACACAGCTTACATTCATATATATACTTCCACAAATTATTCAAAGAGTAAACTCGTATTCCTAAGCTACAACTGATTTTTGAATAAAACAAACAATATTTGAAATGGAAGTATTAATAAAGTATTATTAACGATATTTGTTTTAGGTGTTAGAATATTAAATCACGGAGGAATCTAAAATATTCATATTAAACATTCCAACTTTAAATTTTTCATTTCAAAAATAAATAAATAAATTTAAAGTTTGATGAGTGTTGAACCTAATAGCAATACAAACTGTGGTTGGGTTACTATCTCTATTATAAAGAAAATAATATTATAATTATTTGTATTTTGAAGATGAAGTAAGAGTGAAGATGGATTATTGTTGGATCAAACTTTGAGGAAGACGATCTAAGGATGAAAAAAGTGTAAATATGTCTCCAATTAATAATCTTTCCTCCCAATTTCTTAGATTTAACAGAGCATTTGAGCTTGATTTCTATTTTTTAAGAAGCGCTTATGTCTTCAATTCACCACACTTTTTACAATTTCATTTGTTATACCACCAAAATCAAATCAACTTATCTTCAAAAGGTATATACCACATTAATAATATCCTAATCATACTATTAATTGTAATAAAATAAAAATAAATAAGTAAGATAGATAAATTTTTAGCACTCGTTAAAAAAAATCTAATAACAACCACAACAAACAAAGTACACAATAAAATAAGTATATATCAGATGGAGCTGAGCATTCAGTTAACCGAAACTGAATCGAACTAAAATTTTTAAGTTTCAATTAATCAAACTTCTTAAAACGCTAATCGATACTGAAACCAAAAATTTTTTGGTTAACCGAAAAACCGAATTATTAACTTGAATCTGCACTAGTACCAGGAGCCATTGGAGGAAATTCAGAGGAGGATGGCTCAGGTTTCACATTTGAATTACTCCCAGTTGGTGAAAAACTTGAAAAAACGACCAGATGGATGAGGTAGGCCACTACAGTAACCTAGAGCTTTATCCTTATCCATCTACCCAAATCTAAAAACTCTAATTTCAAGCCACAAGTTCACAAATTTTGCAGAAACAAATTGGAGAAAACCGAACAGGTACTAATACTAATACACAACCAAAGAGCAGAAGAACAAAATACAAATAGGTGAAACAAACCTATAATACAAGACGATAATAATAATAATTACAATACTCAAAAGACCCTTTAAGCAATTGAAATACAAAGAAAGAAATTAACTATCCCAAATAAATCACAAGGCAAATGTTAGGCAAAATGGGGATCTAATTAGAGAAATAAAAATATTAAAAACAAATTTTTTTTCCTTTATTTGTTTGAGTTACGAACCCAAATGACTAACACAACAAAAAACCCTAGAGCTGATATAAAGACATTGATACACAAACACAGTAGGAAGCAGCTTCAAGCAACTCATCATTAAGCTAATAATAGAAGAGGTACTCGGCGCGGCAAAAGAGAGAGGGGGAGAATTGAAGAGGTTTGTCGCGATAGAGAGTGAGAGGAGAAGAGAAGAGGTCTAGCACGACAGCTTGGTGGGGCTAACTGGTTATGGCTGAACGGAGCGACAGCGACTTAGGTCAGGTGAGGGTGAGGTTGGGCTGCAGCAGTGCAGCTGAGAGTGAGAGAGAAGGGAGAAGAGATGAGAAGAAGAATGACTAAACTAAAAAGAGCAAAAGTAAAATGAAGAAGAAAGAAGGGGCGTGAAAAAAACCTAAGTTATAAAAGAAGCAGCAAAATGACATAGTATAATAAAGTTTGGTTCGGTTTTTCGGTTAACCGAAAAAATCGAAATTTTAAAAAATGCTAACCGAAAATCGAACCAAAAATTTCAGTTAATCAAATCAAAAAACAAAAAATGTTTAACCAAATTGTAATTTTTTCAATTTTTTAATTCGGTTTTGATAAAAACCGATTTCTGCTCAAACCTAATATGAGATAGTAGGAAATTTTGTTGAAAGTCTTTTTTCCTTAAATGAGAGGATAGCACTCCATACACGGAATGTAGACAAATAATTTCCTATTTTAAAATACCATGGGATTAAATTTTTTTTTTCATGAATGAACATCCTTGATACATGGATTTACTATTTTAAAAAAAAATTAAATACTAAATATTTTTATTTTATTGAAAGATATATAATTAAATTTTATAATTATATAATAAACATATTAAGTATTTTCATTTATATAAGAATAACTTAATATGACATGTTTTCAAAAAAAAAAATTAATATGACATGCACCTATGTTAGCATAAGGTGGTAATTGAAATGTTAGCATAGTGATACGGTATAAGTAGAATTAAGCGGAATCTTTAAGACCTAAAAATAATTTTGCCTATTTTAATCACAATTGAGGATTAATCAACAGAAGTATGAAATTGAATAACAAAGCAAATGTGAAAAGGTTAAAAAAAAAAGCCAAAAGCTTCAATACCCCTCCACATAAGAAGATAGGTGTTGCTTTTCTGGTTTCTTTCTCATTTCTCATCAATGTCTCTTTCACTTCTTGCTTTTCTTGCTTCCCCATTCCTAGTTCCCCATCTTTACTTCAGTCTTCCAACAATACCTTCAATAATCTTCAATCATTCTGTTCTTAGTTAGACTAAGATTTTTATTTTTTGTTCCTACCCCTTCAAACCCATCTTCAATCTTCCTTATATATTTTTCAGTTTCGCTGAGCTGAGTTCCATTGACAAAGTAAAAATGATAACTTTTTGCAGAAAAGTCGTTTTATTGATCTCCATCTTGATTCTGAATTTAATCAGAATTCAAGCTTGCAACCATACATGTGGATCCCAACACCTTCCATACCCTTTTGGATTCTCTTCCGATTGCCGTATCCAATTAAATTGCAGTTCCAACGGAGAGATGCTTATCAATAATCAATTTCCAATCCAACAAATAAACCCAGATAAAATTCGAATCAATCTTCAACCCCAATGCAACCGTTCAATCAAAGCTTTTCAAAATCTATTTACCAGAAACTTTGCTCCTAATTCAACCAATGCAATTCTACTAAATAACTGTTCTTCCCCGGCCTTGCCCTGTAATATACCTGCAATAAGCGTAGAAACTCATTTCGAGTCGTTTAATTGTTCCAAAAATGGTAATATAAGTTGCCTTTTTCTTTACGAATCGCCGGATAAGTTTTTTTCCCGGGATTTTCCTCAGCTTAAGCAGTGTACGAATCTTTTATCGTCGATTTCATCAGAATCCGTTGACGGAGCTGTGTCGTTGGATGTTCAAATGATGGAACTTGGATGGTGGCTTCCTGGCGATTGTGGTTGCTCTATTCATGCTGATTGTAAAAGGATTTTGACTCCTGATAGAAAACAAGGTTATCGATGTCTTTGCAAAGAAGGATACAGAGGTGATGGATTTCTTGCCGGCGCCGGCTGCCGGAAAGGTTAGTATTGACTTTTAAATCGTTACTTACTACTTCAAATTTTAGTATCAAAGTAAGCAATTTGATTGGTACATATGTCTGAAAACTCAAAAGTCGAAAAATCTTAGGACATTGTGCTAAATGATCGCAAAAAAAAGTTGGTCTTTTTTCAGAAAGGATCCCTTTTTGCCTTTCTTTGATGGGGGCATTGGGGCTGAGTTTAGTGACCTAGTGGAAGTAAAATCGAAAGTAACCCATCAGTAATAATAATTATTTTTCTTTTATTATTTACAAAATATACATAACTTCCTTTCTTCACACTTAATATATTTATTAATTTCTTAATTTAATTTGTATTGTTAATAATGGAATAAATTTTTATATATTATATTAATCTATTGTATTATTTTTAAACAAAATTAAATAAAATATCTAATTGGGTTTGAATTTTCTAAATAAAAACTAAATTAATATCCATACAATATAGACGTTTTATTTGATAAGGGTCCAAACAATATAATAGTTCTTTAAATAAACAAGTTGAGAGAAAACACAAAATTTAAAATTAAAAAAAAAGTTTTTATCATATACTTTTCTATTTTACCCATTAATTTTGGATTAGAGAGAAAACATTTGAAATTAAAGTCAATACATATTAGCCTTATTAGGTTTGAATTGTCCTTCCACGTCTAATTTTTTTTTTTTTTTTTTTTTGACATTGATATCCTAATTCCTATAGGGAAAGAAGAGTGAAATTCAAAATTTAGACATCTAATCTAAGATGTTAATGCTATAAGTATTTTTCTTAGACCATAAATTAAGTCTAAAATATCATAAGGTCGTGGACCAACGGTCCGGATAATTTCAGTCTGCATCAGCTGCTCTATTCCTTAATTTTGTCTAAGAGTAACCCTTTGACAGCATAATAAACATCTAAGTATCTTTAAGTTTTAATTCTCATACTTTAAAACTCTATTAATTATGTTTTATACGCTTCTTTTTCATCAAATCCAATAGCTTTTAACCAAAATAAGAAAATCTAAATAAAATCTCATATTTAAGCATAATAAATAGCAAATAAGCACAAAATTAGAGATTAAATACATGTTCGATTTGCAAGCTATGAATTGGCTTACGCGACCAAATAGAAAACAATGAAGACGAGCAATAATGATAAGCTAATCAGACTAATTATTAATTATAATAGTCGTCCACTAAAAACAATTAGTATCCTAACCCAGCAAGTTTCCTCATAGGCCCTTCATCTTTTTTATTTTTAACATATAGTACTAATATAACCATTTCTATTTGTCCTTGTCAAAATTAAAATTAAAATTATAATTAAAAAAAAACCATTTCTATTTGTCCTTCTATGGATATTGCCAAGAGGAAAAAAAGTGAATATTCTTAGAGTCAAAATCAATAAATAAGTTAGCATATTAATTTTTTTTATATAAAAAAAAAATCATAAGCAGACAAAAGAGAAGCTTATGGAGAACTTAAATTAAATTTAAGTTTTACCCATAAAATAGGGTAAAACACAATCATAATGATTTGATTTTGATATGAGGCATGTAGGTCAAACTTGGAAATAAAAATTAAATTTGTGTGATGAAAGCATTGATTATTAAGCATATAGAAGTCTAATTAGTTGAGTCGAGGTAGGTAGATCGTTTTTGTCAAACATATTGGTTGGCATCCTAAGGTAAATGTTCCAGAAACATGTTCCAACATTAAATTTTCAGAAATTTTTTTAAAAAAGTCAATTTTATAAGTAATTACTAATTAAGGAATATATTTTACAACCCATCTTACAAATTTATTGCCAATTGAACAGTTTCTTGCAATGTATCAAAGTATTTGTCTGGCCATTGTAGAGGAGCTGCCAGATTCATTTTGATTGGAGGTATGGTAATTCTACTGTAATTCAACTAAATCCCGAATTCAATGGATTTCGATCTTCAATTTTTACAAAATTTATGAACCAAAAATTTTACAATTTTAAATTAGTTTGGACCAAGCTATGCTATTAGGCCAATCAACATGAACTGCAGTCTTACATACATGTGTTTTTATCAGGAGTTGTTGCTGTAGCATGTTTAGTAGTGGCTCTGGTTCTACTATGTTGTTTCGTCCGAAAACGGACCACTTCAAAATCCAGAGGTTTTACGAAACTCCGGCTATCCCAAGCTACAGGAATTGACATTCCTATCTACCATTACAAAGAAATCGAGAAAGCTACCGATAATTTTTCCGACAAACAAAGGCTTGGAACTGGGGCTTATGGAACTGTTTATGCTGGTAAACTCCATAACAATTTATGGGTTGCTATTAAAAGGATCAAACCAAGAGATACAGATAGCACAGAGCAAGTACTAAACGAAATCAAACTCATTTCGTCGGTCAATCATCCGAATTTAGTTAGGCTTTTAGGTTGTTCTATAGAAAGTGGTGAGCAAATTCTGGTATATGAGTTCATGCCTAATGGAACATTGTGTCAGCATTTGCAAAGAGAAAAAGGGGATGGACTTGCCTGGCTGATTCGCCTGGCGATAGCTGCTGAAACTGCTCAGGCTATTGCTTATCTGCA
This sequence comes from Croton setiger, assembly GCA_948099555.1. Classification (NCBI taxonomy): domain Eukaryota; kingdom Viridiplantae; phylum Streptophyta; class Magnoliopsida; order Malpighiales; family Euphorbiaceae; genus Croton; species Croton setiger. The sequence goes on from CANUEY010372262.1 coordinate 26,166, forward strand.
TTCTACTATTGATCCTCCAATTTACCATCGAGATATAAAGTCCAGCAACATTCTTTTGGACTATAATTTCCAGTCAAAAGTTGCCGATTTTGGACTTTCGAGACTTGGCAGGACTGAAATATCTCATATCTCAACGGCTCCGCAAGGTACTCCAGGCTACCTTGACCCACAATATCATCAGAATTTTCATCTTTCAGATAAGAGCGATGTTTATAGCTTTGGCGTAGTTCTTGTTGAGATAATAACAGCATTGAAAGTAGTTGACTTTTCTAGGCCACAAAATGAAGTCAACTTGGCTGCACTTGCCATTGATAGAATTGGAAAAGGGAGATTAGAAGACATCATAGATCCATTTCTCGATATCCATACTGATGATTGGAGTCATTCTACGGTACATAAGGTAGCAGAAATAGCGTTTCGATGCCTGGCATTCGATCGAGACATGAGGCCTTCAATGATGGAAGTTGCAGCTGAATTAGACCATATAAGGTTAAGCAAATGGGCAGATGAAATAACTTGCATAGCTTCATCAATAGAATCTTGTTGCTCTTCTTCAAATTTAAGTGGGAAGCCAACAAGCAAGACAGAGAAGAATAACAATAAAGATGGATTGAGTATAAAGGCCAGTAGTGTGAAATTAATAGAAATGGTAAAGGATAATTCACCAGTTTCTGTTCAAGATACATGGTCAAGTGAACCTAGTTCTTCATCAAACAGTTTGATATATAATGCAAGTCAGTGAGTTTTTTATGTTATTACTAAACTTTTCCTGTAATATTTATCAAGGTCAATTTTGAAATTAGTGACATTTTACATTTTGTAGCTTTTGCGTTTTGGTTTGCCTTTTAATTAAGTGTATAATACTATTTTGTAAGAGAGAAGAAATTATCTAAAAATTTCACCAATTTGTACCCTAGTTTTGTTGTTTTGGGGCTGTCTCAAGCATACATTCCTGGGCTGATACAAAAATATCCCAAAAAAAAAAAATTTAAAAGATAGAAATATGATTTTATTTATTAATAAAATAGGTCATTCATTACTTTTAAGGTCAAAATATAGAAAATAATTATCAAAAGTTCAAACATTTCATTAGATATCTACAAGTTTATGACATGTTTATCATTTGTTATATGATCTTTCAGAAACTATTAAAATTTCATTAAATATCTACAAGTATATGACAGATTTATGATTATTTTTTTTAGAGGAGAGATTCATTAAATATCTGCACAAGTATTTTAACTAGAAAACTAATGGATCATCAGACAAGAAAAAACCAAATTGAAATCAGAAATATTGTGTGTTTCTCCTGTTGTTCTTATATTAAGATTCTATTTGTTTAATTAAGCAGTTATCAAGAAATTTATCTTGATTAAATCAATTATAACTCCAGAATTTTGAGCTTCAAAAATTTTGGGTCAGGGTTGGAAGAAGATCAGAAATGTGATTCAGGATATAAAAATGAAACCACTCAAATTAATTATTAAACCAAATATATACTATAGAGTACTGAATGAAAATATTAATATTGTCAAAATTAGTAATCCAGTGCTTGAAAACCATAATTCCTATTAGCCTACAAAGGCAAAGTAACGCATATTATGAACGATCATCTTTTCTAGAAATGTGAAGAAACACGAGATCATAATCCTGTCTCTAATAAAAATATTGGCCTTTTTGAACAATATTAAAAATGCATGTTATTTGAAAAATGAAATTAAAATTATGGATGATATTGTATATTACCCAACATTCTTCCTCATAAGCTGGACTGGACACTACTCGACTGGGCCTTGGGTTTTGTGGCAGTGGACTATTGATATTAACCCAAACAGTATCTTTAGAAAATAGAAAGTTTAAATTTGGGCAATAATGAAAATAGACTTTTGATACAAAATTGGACAAAAATATATTTCTAATTAATTTTTTTTTTACAAAATAGAATCCCGACAAAAATAGAATTCTATTTTAACTTTTTTTGATAAGAATAGATTCTCTTAATTTTTGGACACAAATAAATATCCGAAATTTACTTTTCATTTAACACAAGTAAAACATTAAAAAAAAAAAATTAAGTAGCCTTTTCCGTGTCATTTTCAACCTAATTTCATCAAATCAAACATTAAAATAAAACAAAACAAATTAAAATATTTTTAAATATGTTTAACTATATTTAAAGCCAAAAACTCATAAAAACATCATTTATGCAGAAAAAACTAAAACAATAGAAAAAACATCAACAACAAATCAATTTCAAAAAAAAAAAAATATATTAAAACATTTCAAAATATATACAAACTATGTTTAAAACCGAAAAATTCATTAAAAACAGAAAAATACAGCAAAACAACAACAAAATACCATCAATATTTAATCAATTTCACAATTTTACAAAGCAATAAAACAACATATTAAAACAATTCAAATTATATTTAAAACCAAAACCAACAAAAAAACCATTTAAGCAAAAAAAAAAAACACAACAAAAATAACTGAAAAAAACATAACACCTAATCACTTTTACAAAAAATAAAATGTATTAAAACAATTCAAATATATTCAAACTATGTCCAAAATCAAAAGTCAATACGAAAAATATTTCATCAGAATAGTAGCAAACAACCATCATACCCTAATTAATGTGAAACTTGTAATGTTTAGTTTTAAAACTCAAATAATTCAGAAATCTATAAAAATACACAACATATTATCACAGATTTCTCAACAAATACCCTACCTTCAGTTCAGTACTTGTCCTCCATATTTTGCAACAAAAATCATGAAATTGTAAAAGTTACACATCTATTGAATCCTACTTTTTATGCATAAAAAGAGAAATGTAAAAAGAATTCATGTGTCTTAGTCAAACAATTAAAACAAAAATATGCAAAAGTCATTTAAAAAAAGTTTTCTTAACTGTTGATTGAATATTCTTGTTTTTTTTCATTCTTTTTCAAATGTGTGTAAAGAAGTTTTTATTTGAAAAATTAAAATTAAAATATTAAATCAATTCTAAAAAAAAAATTGAAGAAACTTTAAAAAAAAATCAAAATGCTCAATTAATATTATAGAGATGAAGATCGCCAAAAAAACTCAGATGAATGTTAGATTGAACACATACTACTTGCTAAAACTTGATGTACAACAAATCAAATAGCATACTGAAAAGGAATTTACCAGGACACGCAACACAATTCTAAGAAACAAATTCTGCTGTTTAATACTAGCATTTCATTTTATATATGCTTCTAATTAAAAGTGACTAATACTTTTAAAGTTAATGCTCATTTAGGATGGAATTGTGTCCATGATATTCTAGAACATCCTAGAATATTGTGGAAGTTTATGTACATATTGTAGAATTGTGTGGAATGGCCTAGAATGTAGTAGAGTATCTAGAGTTGAGTAGAATTCTCTAGATGATACTTGTACATATGAGATAGAAAGAGAAGTATGAAGAATTCTCTAGAATTCTCTAGAAATTCTTCTAGATAATACTAGGATAAGGAAGTAGCCACACTCTTTTAGAATGTTCCATTTGAGGAGGTGGAGCCAACTATAAATAGGAGCTCTCCCC